>CAMOHE010029547.1:0-23067 GCA_946598075.1 Artocarpus hirsutus | reverse complement strand
AAGTGAATCGATTTTCCAAGACAGAATAATTAATCCAAATCAATTCACTTTATGTCCCGATCCAACACATTGTCACCTATGACAACGTGCCAATGTTTCTATTCATGAAGTCCACCTCCAATGGTCAAGACAAACCATCTCCCAATAGGGATATAGACAACATAACAATCTTTACATGAATAAAGCGCCCAACTTTATTCCCTCGATTGCGGATCTTATGATTTAGACCGTCATCTTAAGAATCGTGTCTTCTGCATAATCTGTCCATCATATGCCCAATTCTTAAAGGTTTAGATGGACAGTCTCAGACTATTATTTGCTTATCATACATTCAACAAATATGAACGTAAAGAGGACAAGATTTGGTATATGAATAATAAATGAATTCTTTATTGATAAAAATGTCTTCAAAAACTCATTACATTTTTACTCCTTAGGGCATACATGTCTAACAGAATCTTGTTTGAAGGGTAAAATGACCAAAAGACCATTCAGGTCTAAGGGTAATAGGGCCGAAGGAGTTCTAGAACTTCTGCATAGTGATGTTTATGGGCGGATGAACATCTGGGCATGAGGAGGGTATGAGTATTTCGTCACTTTTATTGACGATTACTCAAAGATATGAGTATGTGTACCTAATGCACCATAAAAGCAAAACTTTTAACAAGTTTAAGGAGTTTTCGAGTTGAAGTGGAAAAATAATTGGGTAGACCCATAAAGGCATTTCGATCCGATCGAGATGGAGAATAGCTTTATGATGAGTTCTTGGGACACTTATTAGAGAATGAGATTTTATCCCATTTGACTGCACCAGGCATTGTGTAGTAGAATGCCGTAGCAGAGAGAAGAAATAGGACTTTATTGGATATAGTCAGGTCTATGATGAGTTATTCATCATTGCCTTTATCCTTTTGGGGATATGCACTACACACCGCATGTTATCTTTTGAACAACGTGGCTTCAAATTTAGTCCCTAAAACTCCTCATGAGTTGTGGACGGCAAGAAGACATCCTTAAATCATATTCATATATGGGGATGTCTGGCTCATGTCCTGTTTAAGGATGCAAATAAGTTGGAAGCACGTTTGAAAGTTTACGTGTTTGTAATATATCCAAAAGGAACTAAAGGGGTTTATTTTTATAACCTAAAGGAAAATAAAGTCGTGGTTTCAACTCATGCAACTTTCCTTGAGGAGAGTTACATGGACGACTTTAAGCCTCGAAGTAAAGTGGTGCTTGAGGAGTTAAGGAGTGATTCAATCACTTCGGAGGTTCCGGTAGAAACCACTCCAATCGGTGTAGAAAAACCAAACAAACCTGAATAACAACCTAAGGGGCTTCGGCGTAGTGAGAGGATCGAGCGTCAACCCGAGAGGTATATGTTCAATGGTGAGGCTTTTTTGGCTAAACCGAATAAACATGATAGGGATCCTTATACTTACATAGAGGCTATGGAGGATGTTGATTCAAAACTCTAGACAAAGGTCATGAACATAGATATGAAGTCTATGGAGACTAACCGGGTCTAGGAGCTTGTGGATCTTCCCAAAGGAGAAAAACCCATAAGGTGTAAGTGGATCTACAAGAGGAAAAGAGGAGTGGATGGAAAGGTCGAAATCTTTAAGGCTAGACTGGTAGCTAAGGGATACACGCAAAAGGAAGGAATCGATTATGAGGAAACCTTTTCGCTTGTAGCCATACTTAAGTCCATTTGGATTCTTTTGTCCATAACAGCCGCTCTCGATTGCAAGATTTGACAGATAGATGTTAAGATGACTTTTTTGAATGGCTATCTTGATAAGTCCATTTATATGAAACAACCAGACGGGTTCAAGGTCAAGGGTCAAGAAGGTAAGGTTTGTAAAATGCTAAAGTCAATTTATAGACTTAAGTAGGTTTCCCGTTTTTGGAACATAAGATTTGATCAGGTGATCAAGACTTATGTGTTCTCACAAAATGTGGATGAGCTATGTGTGTACAAACACATTAAGGATGGGAAGGTAGTTTTTCTACTGCTCTATGTAGATGACATTTTGCTAATTGGCAATGACGTTAGGACATTGTCATTGGTCAAATTATGGTTGACCAAGTAGTTTGATATGAAGGACTTAGGTAAGGCTAATTTTATTCTCGGTATCTAGATCTTTCGAGATAGAAAAAACAAAATGGCAGTTTTGTCACAAGCCGGGTACATAGATAAAATTCTTAAGGAGTTTGCAATGTAGGATTCCAAGAAAGGTGGGCAACCATCTAGGTCTAGAATTACTCTTTCTAAGAAAGACTTTTCAAAGTCTGAGGAAGAAAGAAAATACATAAAGAAGGTGCCTTATGCTTCGGTAGTGGATAGTCTCATGTATGCCATGCTTTGCACACGACTGGATATTTGTTATGCGGTCGGCATTGTGAGTTGATTTCAAGCGGATCTAGGACCAAACCACTGGGTTGCAGTAAAGCATATTTTCAAGTACCTAAGAAAGACTCGATGGTATATGCTTGTGTATTCGAGTAAGGACTTAACTTCTCTAGGATATACTGACTCGGATTTTCAATCCTATCTAGATTCAAGGAGATCGACTTTGGGTTTTGTGTTTTCTTAGGCGGTGGTGCCATCAGTTGGAGAAGTATGAAGCAAGATTGCACTTCAGATTCAATGATGGAGGCTGAGTATGTAACGGCTAGTGATGCTTCGAAAGAAGTAGAGTGGCTCCGCAAGTTCCTTGGGGATCTTGAGGTAGTTGCTGGTATGGATAAGGTAGTATCACTATACTGTGATAACAGTGCGGTGGTAGCTAATGCTAAGGAACCAAGATTTCACAAGAAGAGTAAGCATATTGATCAAAAGTATCATGTGATAAAAGACTTTATCGAGGGCGATTATATCATGGTGTGCAAAATAGTGTCAGAGGACAATTTAGCTGATCTATTCATGAAGACATTTACTAGGAGAGTCTTCGAGAGGTATGTGGAAGCTATGAGAATGCGAGATTTGTCATTTTTATTTACTTAGTGCAAGTGGGAGATTGTTAGACGTGTATGCCCTAAAGGGTAAAAATGTAATATGTTTTTGGAGACATTTTTATCAATAAAGTATTTATTTATCATTTATATACCAAGTCTTGTCCTCTTTACGTTCATATTTGCTGAATGTGTGTTAAGCAAACAAAAGTCTGAGACTATCGTTCTGAACCTTTAAGAATTGGACACATGATAGACAGATTATGCAGAAGACATAATTCTTAACGTGATAATCTAAGTCATAAGATCCACAATCGAAAGAATAAAGTAAAGCGTTTTATTTATGCAAAGATTATTATGTTGTCTATATCCCTAATGTGAGATGGTTTGTCTTGGCCATTAAAGGTGAACTCTACGAATAGAAACATTGGCACATTATCAAAGGTGATGATGTGTTGGATGAGACATAAAATGAATAGATTTATATTAATAATTCTGTCTCGGTAAATCAATTTACTTTAGACAATCATTTATATTGTATCTCAATCTTGATATGAATAGTAGGCCCGTTGTCTTGACTTGTGTCTTTTGATGTACCAAAGGGTGACATCCATATTTTTAATAGTAGTACGCATGCCGATACGTTGAAGGCATGACTCTTGATAGCGTGGACTTGTTATTCATAGATATGAAATCTATAGCTCTTTTTTAGGAGCATTGATATCCTCTTCTATGCGTTATCCTGTAATTGAAAAACTAGAGCGTTGAACCATTTGGATACATAGGTGTAACCGAATGGTATACTGTCTTTAGATAGTAGGTTTTCTGATTGTGAAATAATGGAACGTAAGATAAAAACAATCGGGAAGGTAAGATAAAAATTGTCCTTAAACTGATTATGAATGATCTTATAGGGATACGATATACTATGATATGTCATGGAGACTTAGCTATTTGGGCTTCGTAATTCTATATAGTTCAAGAGTGTAGCCTAAGCTTTTAGTGGAGTAGTGTTGGAGTTGATGATTATGAAATATACATCCAGGATATTGGGTTTTATAATTATCGGGAGCTTGAACTATATAGATCCATTTGGTTCCCTTTGCTAGCTCATAAAAATCATATAATGATACAGCGTGCTTTTTCAATAATTGGTGACTTATGTCAAATTTATCAGATTGGCTAAAATTTGATAAAAGCAGATAATTCGTGTTTGTTTATCGGTTGAATTAATTTTGTGATAAATTAATTCAAAATAAACTTGTTGAATTATCAGGATCAGATAATTCATGTCGGTTTATCGGTTAGATTAATTTTGAATTAATTCAAGATACACTTGTTGAATTATCAAGAATATTTATTTTCCTAGAGATTATCTAGATATGACTGTTTTAATCAGATAACTTCTCTATTAGGTTATTTGAATTAAAACTGAGGCTTTATCCCAAGAATCTCGGGTGGGAAATAAAGATTCACAGGAATCTTTTATCGGAGGTTTGGCTTTGCCAATTAAGGAGATTGACAGACCGATCTGCTAGTTCAGCCTATTGATCAACGATAAAAGGATCACGCGTTTCCATGCAGATTTTATCAAATATTGCTCCTAATTTGAATTTTCAAAGCTTTATCTAATAAGGACTGACTCTTGGGCCCAACCTCTATAAAAAGGGGAGTGAGTCTCATTATTATTTAGATCAGTTGAGAAATCTAGAGTGTGACTCTGTTAGTGAGACTCTACAACTCCTCGGAGAGTTATCATTCACAAATCACGGATTATAGCTTTGGGCATTTCTCAATTGGTTAGAAGAAGAGTCACCTGATGGAAAAGCTAAACGACGTGAGCCCACAGTCACTCTGATGGTGGGTAGAGGATAGCAAAGAAGAGTAGTTGGTTGAGGCTCTTTTGGAATGTTACTTCTCTTCACGGATTGCGAGAGTTCTTTGGCATTTAAAGGTTAGTAAGATCTGGTTAATTTATACATATAGCGTGTCAAACTTGTGTTTTAAAAAATACTCTGATATAAAAAAATTTAAAATTCTACTACGTACTATTTTTTCAACACCGTTGTGTTGACTTATGTCTTTTGATATACCAAAGGTGACATCCACATTTTAATAGTGGTACGCATGCCGACACGTTACAGGCATGACTCTTGATAGCGTAGACCTGTTATTCATAAATATGGAATCCATAGCTCCTCTTCAGGAATAGTTGATATCCTCTTCAGGGATACGATACATTATGATATGTCATGGAGACTTAGCTATCAGGCTTCGTAATTCTATATGGTTCGAGAGTATAACTCTAAGCTTTTAGTGCAGTAGCATTGGAGTTAATAATTATGAAATATACATATGTGATATTGGGTTTCATTATTATCGAGAGCTTGAACTATATAGGTCCCTCAGGTCCCCTTTGCTAGCTCATAAAAATCTTGTAACGAACGACGTGTTTTTTCGATAATTGATGACATATGTCAAATTATCAGATTGGCTAAAAATTTGATAGGATCAAATAATTCATGTCTGTTTATCGATTGGATTAATTTTGAATAAATTAATTCAAGATAAACTTGTTGAATTATTAGGAATATTTATTTTCCTAGAGATTATCTAGATATGATTGTTTTAATTAAATAACTTTTCTATCGGGTTATTTGAGTTAAAACTGAGACTTTATCCCAAGAATCTTGGATGGAGAATAAAAGATTCACAGGGATTATTTATCGTAAGTTTAGCAGGTCAATCTTTAAGTTCGGTCTGCTGATGGAGTAAGTTTGATAAGCTGATCTACTAGTTTGGCCTACCGACCAAGCGATAAATAAATCACGTGTTTTCACGGGGATTGTTGTTGATTTGATTTTGATTTGAATTTTTGAGGCCTTATCTAATAAGGACTGACTCTTGGGCCCAGCCTCTATAAATAAGGAGTGAGTCTCATAGTTAATTAGATCAATTGAGAGATTAAGAGTGAGAATTTGCTGGTGAGACTCTGTAACTCTCTGAGAGCTATTGTTCACACATCACGAACCATAGCTTTAGGTTTTCTCAATTGGTTGGAAGAAGAGTCACAAGGGAAAGGCTGAACGATATGCGCCCACAAGCACTTTGATCATTGATAGAGAATAGCAAAGAAGACCAGCTGGTTGATGCTCTTTTGGGACTTTATACTCTTCACAAATTGCGAGAGCTATTGCATTTACAAGGTTAGTAAGATTTGGTTAATTTATGCATATAGTGTATCAAACTTGTGTTTTGAAAAATACTCTAATATAAAAATTTTTAAAATTCTGCTACGTACTATTTTTCTAACAAATGGATGCTTATTTGATGAGTTTAGTGCTTTTTGGGTGAATAATTAGGGAAAAAAAAAAAGATAATCCTTTAGGATATTTGTGGGAGACACCAATTGAAAATAGGAAAGGAAAGCTTATAAGGATGTGGGTTTGTGACTGGAACAATTATTGGGAGCTTTTGTAAAGATTTTTAAAAATCAAGACAAAAGTGAAATTTTTCAAAAGTTGAGGGGTGAAAATAAAAATTTATGAAACTTTCCAGAAAATTCTAAATTTCATTTTCCTTACGCAATTAAGGATACTCATGATGAAAATAAATAGTTATGGCACACTAATTAAACCTCAATTTCTACATATTTAACTCATTTTTAAATCATAAAATTTTGTGGGCATTATATTGATATTGCCAGTTTCTATCAAAACTTTTGGTTAATACAGTGTAAAGCTTTTACATGCTATAGTATTAAGAAAAAAAGTAAGTTACAATATAAAGTTTTCACATGTTACAGTGTTTTAATTAAAAGTGGTCCAAACTATTAATGCTCTCAAACACTGTATTACTCATTAAAAAACAAAATTTATATATTCATGCCTTTTGATTAATTAGTTAGGTGTAGTGTACGAGGCAAGTGGGAGTAATTTGTAAGTTGTATACCATGTTAAAGTTTTGACTACCATTTTATTATTTTTCTATTTTTTTTTATTAATAAAAGTCTTATATAGTTATTAATACATTGTTAACACTAACACTCTATCTTGGAAAAATGAAACGGTAAGAAGAAAAAAGCTGTAAGTTTGCAACTATTGCCTTGTAAGTGTGTTTCGAATTATAGTTAGAATTTAAACATTAGTATGTGGAGTTTTACACTATAGTATACTTTTAGTTCATATTGTAATATATGAGAGTTTTACATTATAACTGTTGAAACTAATAAGTTTCAATTTTATTGCTAAACAAAGTCCTAAGGCATCTAGCTAAAGAAAAAAAAAAAGACAACCAAACAAGAAAAGAGAAAAACAAAAAAAAAATAAATGAGTTAGAAAGAATAGGGCAAAAAGTAGTTGAAAAATGTTGTAGAAGATTTGCAGTTTATATATTTCTAACAAAAATGATCACACTAGTCGCTTTGGCCGAGTGGTTAAGGCGTGTGCCTGCTAAGTACATGGGGTTTCCCCGCGAGAGTTCGAATCTCTCAGGCGACGTATTCTTTTGTTGTTTTACGCTCTTTTCTTTTTTCTTTTTTATTTTTTTAATTTTTTAAATCAAATTCCCATTACTCAAAAACCCATGGGATATTATTATCATAAACTACGCCACACCAAATTCCCACCCTACCTCGCCATAATTGAGACACTGCACTCGACTTTTCACACAGATCTTCATAACTTCAAACAAAACAAACAAACAAACGACACCACGACAACTCCGGCCGCCACTCTGACCGTAAAACTTTCTCGCCCTGCTAAACGACATGTCGTTTTCGTCGACCGGTCTCACTCCCTCGCCCTCCAACCTCCATCGCGCCGACCTTTTCGCGAGGCAATGCGATGGCGGCCGCCACCATCACCAGAGCCTGGCCATCGACGTTAGGGTTTCCAAGTGTCCGAGGAACTCTACTAAGCTGACGCTAGCTTTTCACCGGTTTTCGCTGATCGAAAATCGCTCGTTTGGCACCAAATGCGTCGGATCGGGATCCATTTCCAAGACGATCGCCGAGGAATCCGGAGACTTGGAGCCGAGAATCGTTTACGACGATGGCGATGATGGCGGGAGTGGCGGCGGCGGCGATTCTTGCGGTGGAGGAGGAGGTGGTGGAAATGGCGGCGGTGACGAAGAGGAAGAGGAGTTTGGGCCGATAATGAAGTTTGAGGAGGTGATGAAGAAGGCGGAAGGTCGGGGAGTGAGGCTTCCTTCCGACATGGTAGAGGCGGCGAAGACTACGGGGATTCGGAAAGCCTTTCTCTTTCGCTACTTGGATTTGCAGGTCAAATTTCCGATTCTATTTTTTTAAGGTTTAATTTCGTTTTGTCTGTATTTTCTTCTTGTGAGTTGTGAGTTGTGAGTTGTGAGTTGTGAGAACTATTAGCTAGCCTTTTTGGTAAATTAAACAGTTTCAATACCCAAAAAAAAAATCAAAGGATTTCGAAATGTAATGTGAGCTTCAAGAGCAATCGTCAAAAGATTATTTTAGCTATTTTCTTGTATTATGAAAGTCAATTCCGACCACAAAGGATACGCCTTTTTTTATCAATAAATGGAAATATTACCTTGTTGTAATTTATTTCTATATTTTTTGTGATCCTGTTTGATTGTTAGGATTTAGGAGCTGGACACAATTTTGAACTTATGTTAAATCAGCTAAATAATAAAAGTTGGTCTTTACAAACTTTCAGTTTTTATTGTAGGATGTGGCTTTTTCTTAATGCTGAACTGCTTTTGGCAGGAATCAATTTGGCCATTGGGCTTCCTCATGAAGCACTGCTCAATGCTGCGGGTTCGAATGCTGGCCGATCCTTCGTTTCTGTTTAAAGTTGGCACAGAGGTTAGCAGGAATTTTATATTCTTTACTACTCTTCAGATTATTGTAGGTTGTCGTTGAAAATCTGAACTAAAATTTACCCTTTCTATAGCTTGCGGGTTTCTCTTTGTTCAATCCTGAAGAACCTCTCATTGATTTCATGCGGTGTAGGTAGTCATAGATTCCTGTTGTGCAACATTTGCAGAAGTTCAGAAAAGAGGAAAGGATTTCTGGGCAGAATTTGAGTTGTATGCTGCTGATCTTTTAGTTGGTGTGGTTGTTGATATTGCTTTGGTGGGTATGTTAGCACCTTATGCTCGAATAGGGAAGCCATCTGTCTCAAAAGGATTATTTGGAAACATAAAACATGCTTGCGCAGCACTGCCTAGCAGGTAAGCATCACATGGCAGAAATTCGGGATGAATAGGATGATCCATCCATTATAAATTTGAGTAGCAATATCCAACTGCGACATGCTGATTTTCCCTATGTTTTTTAATCCCAGTATTCTCCTCTTCCTATAGTTAGTTCATTATAGTTATTCTTCAAGAGAATTCATTATAGCTGTTCACAATAAAGACACCTGTCTTTAGTAGTGTAACTTACTACTAAGCCTAGAACAAAAGTTAAGGCCAACATCTTGTGAATTTATCCATGCCTCTTCCAAAGTATGTTCCCAGATCTTTGCACTTATTGGAGCTCACTTATATTCTGCTTAGGTTTTGTCAAGTAAGATAGAGATGGCTAAGACAGGCGTTCTCGTCTTTCGTCTTTCTTTTTATATCTTTTTGTCCCTTCGATGTCATTATTATCTTTAGGTTGCCTTTTGGGAAGAATAGATGATGCAATCATCAGAAACATAAGGAAGGGGGTAAAATATGCCATGAGGATAGTCATGACTATATACTCTTTGGCTTTTATAGACCTTAGGTTAGCACTTTCTATGAAGGGCATGTTTACTTTCTATCAAAGGGAAAGGGAAAGGGAAAGGGAAATGGAAAGGGAAAGGGAAAGGGAAAGTAAGTAATGATTCTTTTTTCTTTTTAATAATATGTACTTACAAATCAATAATGAGTTTTGTGGGCCCCACACAATATAGGAACAAGGAAAGGGAATATCAATCCTCATATCCCTTTTAGTATTGATTCCATATGAAAGGGAATGAACGCTAAATTTACAATGTTATTAGTTAATGGTTATTTAGTTATGTAAAAAGGGTACTATAGTAATTACCTTGAGTGAGATCTCCATTCTAAGTAAACACTAGAAAGGGAATAAGATTGTCTTCCATTACACTATCAAATAGATAAGTAAACATAAGAAAGGGAATGAATGATCCTCATTCCTATTACCTTCCTTTCCTTTCCAATCGTAGTACTTTTTCCATTATGTTCCTTTGTGGTTTGGTAAACGCGTCCGAAGTTTCGCATTTGCTATGTAATATGTTTATAGTGAACTGTTCCCTCTTATGTAGTGTCTTTGAAGCTGAAAGGCCAGGATGTAAATTTACAGTGAAGCAACGAATTGCTACATACTTTTATAAGGTACGATATTTTACTAAGGTATCAATATTCTCAATAAGAGCAACCGATAACTAGTCGATAGGTTTCTGGATGACTCATCAAAAAAATAAATAAATAAATAAAAGAAAAAGAAACTTCTGGACGATTAATCTTAAATTGCATTTTGGTCGGTACAATACCGAATAGAGTTTTCTACTGATGTTAATTGTTGATTCTTTCTCTGAAAATTCAGTTTTCATACTATAGTTTTTGTACCTTGCTTAGTCTCTAAAGCTTGAACTTTGCTTCTACTAATGCCATGTTGCTCATAGTTTAATTTATTGGCATCTTTTGGATCCAGGGATTGTTATATGGATCAGTTGGATTTGGATGTGGTCTTATTGGCCAAGGCATTGCAAACATGATCATGAATGCTAAACGGTATGTTTTAGTTACATGTTCTTACAATTGGCTTGCATATGTATTCTTCTTTGAACATGGTTGTCATGCCGCCTTAGTACTCATTTAGAATTAGATGCTATACTACGTTACTTTAAACGGTAAAGGGGTTTGTGATATCATCATGAGTTCATTTTCATCCGTTCCACCCTTCTTTCTCTACGGTCGATTCACAAGAAATGCAAGTACTATTTCACAGAACATAAAACTGGAAAACTCGTTTGTTGATGGGTGTTTTCATGAATTATCAGGAGCATAAAGAAATCAGAAGAGGATATACCTGTGCCTCCTCTTTTTGGAAGTGCTGCTCTTTGGGGTATGTTTTGCACTTTTCATCCAGATTTAAATTTCTTGCCATTACAACACTTTCAGAACTGCTTTCTGTGCTCTCATGTTTTCTTCTGGAAAATGATACTCCAAAAACTTCTTGATCCCTTAATTTTCTGCCCTTTCATACGTCAGCTCTAATGGCTTACCAAGGGAAAGGCAGTCCTTTCCATTTGGGATGTACAAAACAGAGAGACATAGAATACAAAAGATCTCTTATTGTGATCCATCAACTTGTATTGCTTATCGGTTTTCCCTCTAATCAGGTGTTTTTCTCGCCGTGTCATCAAACACTCGTTATCAAATCATTAATGGACTTGAACGGCTGGTCGAAGCATCACCTTTGACAAAGCAAGTCCCACCTGTTGCAATGGCATTCACAGTTGGCGTGCGATTCGCCAACAATATTTATGGTGGTATGCAGTTTGTAGATTGGGCTAAATGGACTGGAGTGCAATAGATGCAAATGCATGTAAACATATTTTTCTCCCGTCTCAAATAAGCTATAGATTTTTGTGTCTTATTTTTTTCCCCTTTCATGAGTAATTATAGTTTCGTAGGTCAACTTGGCGGGGGGTAATGGAAAGGAAAGGAATGAAATAATTTTAATTCTGTTTTTTTGGTTAGATTAATACATAATAACGCCTATTCTGATGGAATGACTTTTCCGTTGATTGGGTGGAATTGTCATTAGCATGTGGGATGGATGGAAAAGCCACTCCATCCTTTAATTATAGCATTTTCCTGCATTTTACATCATTCTATCACCTCTTCACCTCCTGGACCTCTTCATCCTCCATTCGCCATGCCTTGTCTCCCATTACGCAGAGAACTTGTAGGTAAAGTTCGCCCTTAGCCAACACCAGTAAGGTTCAAATCCAGGAGAGAGCATTTGGGCTGGTTATTGGTCTATTCCATGGGTTTTGAATAGGTCGTGCCCCGTCTCTTCTTCGCTTAAATTGATGGGTTCTATGCCTTTAACCATGGGTCCTTCTTCGTCATTTCTCAAAGTGCGTCACCTTTGTCGTCATCCTGGCAGATTCGACAAACTGGCGCCGTTGCAATTCAAAAACTCGGTCTTCTCAAAAACACTCCAATTTTTTCCTTTTGCGAGTTCAAAGTCGGGAGGAAATCTTTTGGGTAGAAAAGATTTGTTGATTGTTGGAAAACCCGGGACCAAATCATCGGACAAAATGATAAAATAAAATTTACAGAACCAAATATTTGTTCAAACAGAAAAAATTGTAGGACCATGATTGTATCAGTAAAGAACGGTTAGTTCCCCTCAAAAAAAAAATGTAAAGAATGGTTATTCCATCTTCATCTGGTAGCCGAAAATTGTGGGAAGCTTGGACTTCTCAGATGAACTAGGAGCTTGTGAAATTTGATGTGGCCAGAGATATGGTCCCCAAGAGTTTCAGGAGCCAGGACGCGAGAGTGTGTGTGTGTGTGCTTTTTTTTTTTTGGTTGAAAAATGCATATACTAGAGTTTTATATATTCGGTAATTAATTAGGGTTTAAATTAGGAGAATTTTCATAAGTGCCATTATTTATGATTTATTTTTTATAGATACCATATATGTTCATTTATACACAACTTAATATGTAATATGAATGTTAATGTGATATAAATTTTTTTAATTGTGGTATAAATAAACACAACTTTTAAACGTGCAGCATTATAATTTTCTCTTTAATTTAGGTGGAAGGGTCATTTGTCAAAATATAAACAATCGCATTTCATTCGCAATACTTTTAAAATACCGACCAAACAAATACATGAACTTGCTTTTTTGTTTTATTCCATTATCATTTCATCACGACAACCAAATATACCTTAAAATTTTGGCATTTCATAGCTCGTTTGAAAATACAGTTGAAACTATATTTTGTGGTTCTCAGTTCCTACTAACTTTTAGTTTAAATTTTACGAGAAGAAATGCTGTAGCAGTTTGGGTTAGAACCATAAGATATAGTTCCAACAATATTATCAATTGGGCTATAAATTATCTCATTCTCCTTTATTTTTGGCTTCTTATGCCATAACTTCATGCCATAGGCTACATTTTGCAGGTCCCTGTCTCAAACAACTATCTTTCCACAAGATAATTCTTTCCTTGGCTGCTTATTTTTAAGCCCTTCTTTTAAGCCCATCACCTCCTCTTCCTTTTTGAAACAATAGACTTTAATGAATAGTCATGTCCCAAGATCACCTTGCATCCACAACCTCTTTTTCCCTCTTTTTCACTTAGCTTAGGGGCATGTTGGCGCACAGGTTTAAGAGAGATTGGATTAGATTAATAGTTCGTTTGATGCATGAGTTCAAAATTGTGTGATTTCGAACTTTATGATTTGAACTGTGAGTTCTAAACTGTATGATTTAACGATGGTTTTGAACTGACGTTTAGAATATATAAGTTTAAAGAATAAAATATCACATTCGGTTTAAAACAAAAATTGGTGTTTGGAAAGCTATGGTTTGTGAAAGAAAAACGAGAATGAGAATGGTTTTTACTGTAGAAAATTATTCAAATAGTGTAAACTTGAGGGGAGGCATAGTTTGGATTTTAGGGGTTTAGGCCGTTTTAAAACCACCTCTACAGTTTGAACTGGCCTAAGTTATTACTCTATTAAATGCTAGTTTGATACACATTTATGGTTTGAACTGCCTTAAACGGTTTTAAACCTACATGTCATACGACCTATTAATTTTTATGTTTTGTTTGGTAAAAAATTTTAAAAAATTGGATTGGATAAGCTCTTTCTAACCCATGTTTGAATTCCCTTAGAAGGCAATTAGGCAATTTCATACTAAAATATGAGATTAATTATTAAACCCAACCTCTGTCCATTGTGACAATGTTCGACTTGTAAAAATTTGTAAAATTTGGGATCAAATTATAATTTTTTAAAATTAGAGGGGTCAAGACATAATTTTTACCTAACAAAAATATTTTTTATAATTGTATTTTTGCCGCTTTAATTTTTGGAAATTTTTATAAAAAGGCGCATAACATAATTACACATCACCAAACATAGGATTGAAATAGCCAAAATTTAATCTTGTCCCTTCTACTATATTCTAATTCAATTTTTATAATTGTATTTTTGCTGCTTTAATTTTTGAAAATTTTTATAAAAAGGTGCATAACATAATTACACATCACCAAACATAGGATTGGAATAGCTAAAATTTAATCTTGTCCCTTCTACTACTGTATTCTAATTCAATTATCTAAGATCATCCGATTTAATGTTGTCATATCCTATGCGCCAAATAGCCCTATAAGTTCAATGCATTTTATAAAAATTGACTTGTGGTTGAAGTTAAAAACATCTCAAATTCAAAAATAAAAATAAAAAATGAAAAATACGCTCTAAAACCCTTAGTAGTGATGTCTAAATACCGCTTTGCATGTACTAATTTCTTAAGATTTATTTACTTAGGCCTGTTTGGAATGACTTAAAATGAGGAAAGAAAAAGCAAAATAGCATATTTAGGTTAAAAACTTAGTAAAAAATATCATATAGTTTCATAATGTGTAATAAATAATATATCATGAGAAATTGAGGAGTATTTCATGAGAAATTGAGAACAAAAACCCTAACATGCTCCCATCTCTTTAGTCTTTATATCTCTTACCCTCCTCTGGTGCTGACAGTTAGGAAATACAGTATTAACCTGGTGATACTATATTACCGTGTAAATACAAAAACTCATCGACAATTTCGTCTAACTATTGGTGATTAGGAAATATAATATTAACTTGGTAATATTGTATTATTGTATAAATATAAAAATTCACTGGTTCTTTAAGAAATACAGTATTAACTTGGTAATATTGTATTACTATGTAAACACAAAAATTTACTGACGACTTCGTTGGACCGTCAATAGTCAGGAAGTATTAATCTAGAAATATTGTATTACTATTTACATACAAAAATTCACCGGTAATTTTGTTGGACCGACGATAACCAAAAAATACAGTATTAATCTAGTAATTCTGTATTACTATGTAAAGACAAAAATTTATTAGCAACTTTGTTAGACTGCTGGTAGCTGATAAATATAGTATTAACCTAATGATAGTGTATTAACGTGTAAATACTATATTTACTTTAGATACATAAATTTATCGACGGCTTTGCCATATATCATTGGCACGTCACTCGAAAAATATAGTATTAAATCCAATCCACAACCAAAAAAAAATCATAAAACCCTAAGGAAAAAAAGATCTAACAACAAAACCTTTTTTTCGTTTTTCTTGTTTTTCTTTTTCTAGATCAAAAACCAGATCAAAAAGTACAAAATAAAACTCAGATCTTAAACACTGAAATGGAAATACACTTTCCTCAGAAAAAAAAAAAAAAACAATAACAGATATGCCTCTCCTTGCTTTCTATCAGATGATGACCAGAAGCTATTGGATGGCAACGGCGAGAGCGTCTCATATTTGGATGGCGATGGTGAGCATGGGCTTGGACTCGGAAGGCCACCGCAAGGCTCAAAAGACGACAACAAGCGTGGGCTCAAACTTGGACGCCGAATCTCTTCTCCACTCTCAGTTGAGTTTGTCTTGCGGTCTCCAACCCCACGACGATGACTTGCCGATATTTAGGAGATGAGGAAGATCTGGCCTTGCTACTTTGATTTGTGAAAGCCATTCGAGGTTGATGGAGATGGTGGCGGAGCTCCATGGTCCTGGGTCATCACCGTCATTGTCTAGCTGTGGTCGCGCCGGAGAGTCAGCCTAAACTCAGATTAGAGAACCAGAGAGAGAGAGAGAGAGGAGAGAGGGTGAAAGAGATGAGAGAGATGGCTGTTGGAAAAGGTTAAGTTGCGGTTTGCTTAGAGACAGTAAACAAAGGAATTACCAAACAATTATAAAATTTGTTTACACTCTTTTATTATTGTAATTTCTTGTTTTGTTGTTGTTTGATTAATTGGGTATTATTTGAGTGCAAAATACGCATGTGGTGGTCCTAAAAAGGGAGTCGAAATTTGATCGGTTCTTAAGGAGTACCAAATTAAAGTTCGCTAAAAATATGGTCGTTGTTGAGTATATGTGTGAGCAAGGGCATTTTCACAGAGGATTGGATCTAATCTATTAGTTATCGACTATAAAATCTAAGACGTACTATAACCATACACAAAATTGAGGATTTTGAATTTTTTTAACTAAATTACTAAATTAAAGTAAACACAAAAAAATAAAATAAGGAAAAACAATATAATAAAATCGATTAAAGGATCATCCTCTATCACTAAACAGTAACTAAATTACTTTTAATATAATATTGAAACTACCAACCGTAGATAACAACAAGCACTACTATCTATATTTTTCCTTACTATGCCATTTAATAAAACAAGCTCTTTATTAAATCTCTTTCCATTAAATAACCTAAAACAAGCTCCCTACACTTAACCTTATGAAAGCATTAAGATGAGAAAGATAGGTTGATCAAAGCAACAAATACACAAGCTCGATTCATTTAACCTAGGTTATATTTCACATGCAATCATACAAAAAATTGACCATAATTTGCTACAAATGATTAGAATAACAAGATAATTATGGATCAAGCACTTCAATGTAACAAATAGATATTTCTCAAGTTCTATTTAGTTGTGTGCCCTAGATAAAACAAGAAAATAGTCATAAACAATTATTATGGAAGAACAAAAACAATTTCAATTGAAAAATTGGAAAATGTTGGGATCTGATTTGGAGAAGCCCAAATCAAGCAAAGGTCAAGGCCCAACGAGAGCATGGCTCAAAGTATGTGGCAATCCGAGTGAGCCCATTCGTCATGCTTGTTGTGTATGGTATCAATTAGAGCATATTTGTGTTTGATATGCTCGTCACGAATGGTACAAGGCGGTCCAACTTAAGGCATCCGTTTTAGTTCAAAATGTTTGATTCGAAAAAGATCAGGCTAGACAAGTGTAACTCAGAAGACACAACTATGTAGTTGTTATGGTCAATATGCTTGATTTAGAGCTAGAAATAACTAAATGGTGGTTAAGATCAACTAGTTCATGTAGGAGGTTGGGAGAAGGTGTCCCGAAACTTGAAGCCAATGAACACTTGACATGTGTTCCACTTCACCAAGCATTACTCAAGACCCATTTCCCATTAACAGGGACCCATTGCTTCAAGAAAGGCCTCTATAAATAAGCTAAGGATGTCATTAGAAGGGTATTCATTCTAGATTTTACACAGAAAATTCTTGTTAGCGCTCTATTTTATCTATCAAAACTCTAACTCTTTATTACTTGCACTTTGTGTGCAACGGGTGCTATAATTTGTACCATTTTAATTAATAGTGAAGTGACTCCTCTCAACAATGAACGTAGCTCAATTTAGAATGAACCATTATAAATTCTATGTGGTATCTTTATTTTAATATCTTAATTATTCTAATTATGATCTTTTTTTTTTTCAGTGTCTTACTTATTACTAACATTTCATGATTTAAGGCTTGCATAGGACCTAATAACAATGATCACGGCCCAATAATCCAAATTTAGTAATTAATGCAATTCTAATGTGTATTAAGTTTAACTATAGATCTAATGTCCACAGAAAAATAATTCTGACAATCAATCAAATAAATATGTTTAGGGTTTTAAAATCAC
The DNA here is from genome assembly GCA_946598075.1 of Artocarpus hirsutus. Classification (NCBI taxonomy): domain Eukaryota; kingdom Viridiplantae; phylum Streptophyta; class Magnoliopsida; order Rosales; family Moraceae; genus Artocarpus; species Artocarpus hirsutus. Next base: position 5,360 of record CAMOHE010029547.1, on the reverse strand, counting down.
CCTTATCTAAAAATAAAACTAGACTAAAAAAATAAAGAAGAAGAAGAAGAAAAATAATAGTAATGGTGTTAAAGACTCTTCCATGCGAATGAGACTCATTTAGCCACCACTAGAGCCTTTCTCTCATCTCTCCTTTTGGTTTCCTAAACTATGAAAAAGGATGCTTAATTGTGTTTTAGAATATGGTATTTATAGATTTGTAATGTTAGGGTTGAAAGTGGAAGGTTTGGAGCCTTTTTGGACCAAATTTCAAGTAACAAGTCGAAATCTTGTGTTACAGCTTAATCAAGGGCGTTGCAGCCTACGTCTTTCAGTATATCTTGGATTTCTTTCCACCCAGTGTCGCGGCGCCCATCACTGGCGTGCCTCTTGTATAGCCATAAGGTCACAATGTTGATCAATTGGCGTTGAGAAACCCAAGGCTGGCGTTGAGTGCCTAACTTTCTTTGTAGGTTACAGTGCCCGACATTGGTGAGAATCTTTCAATGCACTTCTAAAATGCTCCAAATTTATGTTTTTACTCTCTTGCTAATCCATTGTCTCAAATATCTACAAAACACAAAAAAAATAATAAAACCACTAGAAAACCCAAAAATTAATAGAGAGAAAACAAGGAATAATGATAGAAAAATATGAGAAATTAAGTACTTATCAAACTCCTCAACGCTTATTATTATTATTATGCAAGTCCTCGAGCAAAACCTAAACACAAAGACGAAGACAAAGATAACTAACCTTCTAACTTTCAGCCTCATAGAACACTAAGAAATTACAGCCTTGAAATCAAACAAGCATTGAGCAAAATTTAAAATAATTCTAAAGCTAATATATCCTACAACAATCATACTTAATGTATGTGAAATAGTCGATGTTGACAATTATTATGTTCTACATGCTTTGAAGAAGTAAATACTCAAAAAACCTTGTAAAAACAATCATCCAATTTCTATTGAGAGTGTCAAACATCATAATGTTCTTCCTTTAGTACGAATCTCCATTACACCACAAGCACTACATGAAATCAAAAGGTCTTCAATGTAGGTTGTAATGGGGCCAAGGATAGCAGCTAAAAGAAAGAAAGGTATGAATTCACAAAAGTCCTAAAAACTTCATGTAGTCAGAAACATCGTAGAATTCTTCTAAGAACATTGCTCAAATCCTATAGAAGTAAAATGGGTTTTGAAGTAAATTGTAAAAATATTATTATGTTGGGACTTTGCTTCATTCTAACCAACTCTTTAACATGCAAAATTAAGGTAGAAAAGCTCAAGAGAATTTATTGTATTTTTTCCTTTCTTTTTTTTTTCTTTTTGATTGAACTTTTTGATTTTTTTTGTTTTTTTGTTGTTGTTGTTTTATTTTTTTATTTTTTGCTTTTTTTTTCCTTCTTTCCCATATATATATTTTTAATTTTTTACTCCTTTTTTTTTTCTTGAGCTATCTTTCCAACAATTTTACCTTATACTTTTTTTATTCTCTAGCTCTCCCACACTTATCTTTTGTTCTCAACCCAATTCCGTGCAAAATTCCCTTGTACATAAAATAAGTCTCTAAAGCTCCAATTCATTTTTGGAATAAAGGTAAAGATATAGATATTATCGGACTAGGTAAGAAGATGTGGTTATTAAAGAACAAAGTCAACATAAGGCTCAAATTGGCTTACAAGGGAGGATGTTCACTTAAGAGCATCAATCGAGGCTTTGATTGATTTGGCCTTAGTGATGTAGATCCTAGTGCCTTAATCATTTTCTAAGTGATGTTCGATCGGCTGTTCGCTTCGAAATACCTCCAAAAAAGTTCTAATATTATAACCCCTAAATGTCAAAACTAAAATGAGAATCACAATGGGTATAAAAAAAATATTCATTCTAGCATGCTCCCGAATGACATGGCTATTATGCAAAAAGATTTGAGTATAATCATCATAAAAACATATTTTCCAAAGAATGACATTGAGACTTAAAACAATACCCATAATCAATCAAGGCCATAACATTAATGCTTAATTCTCATCAAAGTAGTTAGAAGGTATCCTAAGACTCAAAACCTAAAACTAAAATGAAAATTTTTTTAATTGTTCTTTTACAATTTTTTTTAACAAGCAAACAAAAACCTAAAAGAATCTAAAAATCTTAAATCCTTCCCTCCACACTTAATCCTTATATTGTCTTTAATGTAAAACTAAACACAGAAGAAAAGAGCAAAACAAAAACAAACAAAACAATAAAAGCAACAAAAACAATAAAAAGATAAAATGGAGGAAAGTAAGAAAAACCAAATTTGTTATAGTGTGCTCTCCAACTGTTGGGTTACTTCCTAATAAGCATTTGGTTTGATGTCCTCAGCCTAACTTAGAGAATCGTTCATAAAAAAGTGGCTTCCGCATGTAGAATATGTCATAAAACATCACATGTAAGTCTTTATTATTAATGCCCTCAAACTTGGCAAGATATGAAAGTTCACACATCGGACCAACTTGACTCGGCCTCATTGAATATGCTTGGGAGGAGAACTTTGTTTCTCACTTAAGCATGTAGAGGATGTGATATTGTGAAGGTGGTGTCAATGCGTCGGTGGTATTTATGTTACTACCATCGATGAGCTCAAATTGATGACCTCATATGCTTCTTCATCCACCAATACTTCTTTTGGCACCTCTTCATATATGAACCCTTCTAATTGTTCTTTACTCTTCACTTAGCTATCCATAACCACGCTTGTAACTTGATCTTCATAGCGCTCATAGTTTAGGATGGATATCACATCATTCGTCAAATTTAAATTGGTGTAAATCTAGTTAGTGTCCAACTTAGCACAGTATTGAGCTAACACAATGTTGAAGGGGTTTTGTTCTTCCAATTTAGGTTCTATCAGTTCTCGAGGCTCAAATTCTTATGAGGCTTGACTGTAATTCAAATTACTCTCCCAACCTTGGTTGTTTGAATCATCATCATCAAGCCATATCATATTTTTCACTATTTGATTAGTACCTTGTGCCTCCAACATGCTCACTATTCTAGCTAATTAGTCTATATGATTTTCAAAGTTCTAAAGTTTTACTTTAGTGTCCTAATGAAATAACGCATTATTAGTGGCCAAAGCTTTGACTACGTTAAGAATAACCTGCGGATGTTTGGTTTATTGAGGGTCCTATTTATGGCTAAGACTCCCAAATCATGAGGTCAGGTGTCAAACCATGGCTCCAAATTGTTGTAATCGTCCTCCCAACCTTGGTTGATCCTTGAACAATTCCAATTTCAATGATCATATCCGGCCATATCTACCAACATATAATAAGGTTTCATCCATGAATTGTTGGTATAAAAAAGATGGTGCCATTTCTGCTTTCAATCTAATGTCTTGATGTGGCAGATAAGCTATTGACAAAGGTTTAAAGTTGACACTCTTTTGACAAAACCATGATATAGAAACTAAATGTGTAAATCTTTGTGCCTTCACCAAGCACTATACAATGACTTCGAGTCTTCTTGGACAGAACTTGTGATTACCCATTTATGAAACATCTCAAAGTACCTCACACAAAACAAACTCAAAAACAAAAATTAAAAACACAAAAAATTAAATCAAAATTAACAATAACGAAATAACCAATTAATTAGGAAAACAATTCCCAACAACATGATGCCAAAATTTGGTGGTCCTCGGCAAGACAATCAAAATTTGATAGGTTCTAAAGGAATACTAAATTAAACTTCGCTAAGAATATGGCTGTTATTGAGTATAGATGTGACTGATTTCTGTATAAGATTGGTTACAATTAATTAGTTATAGACTTTAAAACCTAAGACACACTATAACTAAATACAAAATTGGGAGTTTTGAATTTTTTAACTAAATTACTAAAATTAAGGTAAGCACAAGAAAATAAAACAAGGAAAAGCAATAATAATAATAATAAAACTAGTTAAAGGATCATTCTTCACCACTAAACAATAACTATAGAATTAACCACATAAATTATTTTCAATTCCCTATTGAAGCTACCAACCGTAGATAACAACAAACTCTACTATCTCAATCTTTATTTACTGTCATTTAATAAAGCAAGCTCTTTATTAAATCTTTTTGCATTAAATAACTAGAATAAGCTCTCTAGATTTACCCTAAGGGAAGCATTAAGATACGAATGATAGGTTAATTTAAGCAACAAATACATAAGCTCGAATCATTTAACCTAGGTTATGTTCTACATGCCATCATACAAAAACTTGACCATAACCAATGACCAAAATTTACTATTAATGATTAGAAGAATAAGACAATTACGGGAGAATAACAAAACAATTACGGATTAAGCATTTCAATCTAGCAATACATAGTTCTCAAGTTCTATTTTGATGCGTACCCCAAATAAAACAAGAAAATAACTATAAATAATTATTATGGAAGGACATAAATAATTTCAATTGGAAAATTGGAAAATAATTCTGACAATCAATCCAATAGCCACATCTTGGGTTTTAAAAATCACCCTTAACCAAATATAAAACTAAACTTAAAACATAGAAAAACAAAAGAAAGAAAGAAGAATAAGAAGAATAACAGTAATAGTGTTGAAGACTCTTCCATGAGGATGATACTCTTTTATCCACCACCATATCCTTTCTCTCATCTCTCTTTTTGGTCTCCTAAACTAAGAAAAGAGACGCTTACTTGTGTCTTGGAATGAGGTATTTATAGACTTGTAATGTTAGGATTGAAATGGGAAGGTTTTGAACGTTTTTGGACCAAATTTTAAGTAAAAAGTTGAAATCTCACGCTGTAGCTTGATCAAGGGCACTGTAGCTCACATTTTTCAACATATCTTGGATTTCTTTCTTGCGGCCTAGTGCTGCGGCACCCATCACTAGCGCAATGATGCACCTCTTGTGTGGCCATAAGGCCACAATGTCACTCAATAGGCGCTGCGGTGCCCAAGGCTGGTGCTGCAACACCTAGTCCTTTAGTTTTTGTACTGGACAACGTCCTTTGTAGGCCGCAACGCCCCTTTTTTTGAGCTACGACACCCAGCAGTAATGAAAATCTCCCCATTCACTTTTGAAATAATCCTAAATCCATTTTTTCACTCTTTTTCTATTCCATTGTGTCAAAATACCTACTGTTGGGGGTAAAATTCTGTAACGCCCCTATATTAGGGTTAATAGTTTTTAAATAAATAAAATAAAAATAAAAAAATAAAGATAAAACATCAAAGTAATTTGCCCAGGACTTAAATAGAAACTCTCAAAATAAAAAAAAAACATAAACAAATAAATAAACCACAGTTTAATGTAGCACCTTAAATTTTAATAATATACAACTGTCATTATCATCATTTCAACCCTCAACAAATCTTAATA
>CAMOHE010029546.1:906-33068 GCA_946598075.1 Artocarpus hirsutus | reverse complement strand
GTTAATTATATCATTTCAAACACATGAACACGTATATTTTTACGTGTTATCATTGTAATTAATCATAATTGATATAATAAACTTTAACCCACATGAACTTTTATTATATTTGTATAGTTAATTAGGATAGAATATCAAGTTATATTTCTTAACTTGCCCACCGAAATTAGGAAAAAGGAACATAATTTGATAGTTTTATCATAAAGTAGGTGAATCTAATTGAATTAAAACTTTAACTCACTGACAAGTTTTATGTCGCTGGATTCATAATTTTAGAACATGATATATGTTTATTAGTCTCAAAATTAAGGAATCATGTGTTTTAATTTTATGTAGCCTTGCAACCTACGAGTTATTCTAATATTAAATGGGAAATTCCCAAATTAAAAGGGGACAATTATAAAATATGAAAGGAGAGAATTCTTCTGCATCTTGGGTGGATAGACATAGACTATGTTATTAGGAAAGACAAACCGGTTATTACTAATACTAGCACTTCAAATGAAAAGGCTCTTTATGAACTATGGGAGTGATATAATCGCCTTAGTATGACGTTTATAAAGACTAATATGTATGCTAGTATTTGAGGTTTTGTCGATCAGCATAAGAATGTCAAGGCATTGCCGAAAGCTATTAATGAGTAGTTTACAATATCAGATAAAGCACTTGCCAGCATCTTGATTATTAAATTTCCATCCGTAAGGCTCACCGATATCAAAGGTATATGTGCACACATCATGGAGATGAGAGACACTGTGGCTCAATTAAAGACACTTGAGTTGATATTCTGAATCTTTCCTTGTGCACTATATATTAAACACTCTTCTATAGCAATATGAATCCTTCAAAATATCTTATAACACATATAAGAATAAATGGTCAATTAATAAACTTATGACCATGTGTGTTTAGGAAGAAGGGAGGCTAACAATGGAAATAGGTGAAAGTACGTAATGGCAACACAAGAAAAGAATTAAAAACAAGCCAAACAAAAGAAAAAAGGTAAAATACCAATCCAAGGTGGAATTAAAAAGGAATCCAAGTGTTTCTTCTATAAAAGAAGGGGCACATAAAAGGAGGATTGCACTAAATTTCAGAATTGGCTTTAAAAAAAAAGTAATCTAACCTCATTTGTTTATTGTGAATCTAATAAGGTTGATGTTAATCATAACACATGGTAGATTTATTCTGGTTCTACAATCCATATTTCAAATACCTTATAGGGTATACAAAATCTAAGAATGCTAATGGGAAGTAAACAAGGCATCTATTCAGGATACAAGATGCGTTCACATGTGGAGGCAATTGGAACATGTACTTTAATTTTCATAGTGGTTTTATTTGGAATTCAGAAAAGACTTTTTTATATTGCTAGTTTCTATAGGAATTTAATTTAAGTTTTAAGACTTGTATCTTTGGGATATTCTTTTAGTTTTTCAAATACATCTTTTAGTTTGTTTTATAAATCTAATTTTGTTAAGAATGGTACATTGTCTAATGGTTTTTTCTCTATTAATTTGCAAAATGATACTACTTATAATGCTATACATGTTCATGTTGGTTTGAAATGATGTGTTATGAATGAAGATTCCTTTATATTATGGCACCAAAGATTGGGACATATCTCTATAGAGAGAATTAAAAGATTAGTAAATGATAAAGTACTTAATACTTTGGATTTTACTAATTTTAACACTTGTGTGGACTACATTAAGGGAAAGTAAGTCAAAGAAAGGTGCCAAGAAAAGCACAGACATATTAAAGATCATACATTCATTCATATGGTCCAAAATACTTTATCTTTTTCATGGATGATTACTCAAGATACATGTATCTTTATTTGCTTCATAACAAAAAAGAAGCATTAGATGCTTTAAAATTTTTAAAGCTAAAGTAGAGAAACAATGTGGAAAGCAAATTAAGATCATAAGAATAGACAGAGGTAGAGAATATTATGATAGATACACTGAGAATAGACAAGTACGTGGTCAATTTGTGAAGTTTCTTCATAAGTCTAGGGTATTTGCCCAATACACCATGCCTGGTTCTCTAGACCAAAATACTATAGCAAAAAGAAGAAACCAAACATTAATAGATATGGCATAGAGTATGCGTAGTAACTCCAAACTTCCTAAATCCTTGTAGACTAAAGCTCTTAAAATAGCTGTGCATATATTAAACCAAGTTCTAACTAAGGTTGTCCCAAAGATGCCATTTAAATTGTGGAAAAGTTGGAAACCAAGTTTGCAACATATATGCATTTGGGAATGTCCGTTGAAGTAAGAGTTTATAATCTATAAAAAAAGAAACTGGGTCCAAGGACCATTAGTGAGTATTTTATTGGATATGCTAGAAGGTCTGAAGGATATAGATTATATTGTCCATCTCACAACACTAAGATTATGGAATCAAGAAATGCAAAGTTTCTTAAGAATGACTTGACCAATGGGAGCAATCAACCCCAAAACATCATTTCTGAGACTATTGGTCTAAGCCTTTAGAATCAGGCATATGATGAACAGATTATGCAAAAAACATAATTATAAAGGTAATAGTCTAAATTATAAGGTCCATAATCGAGAGAATAAAGTTGGGCACTTTATTTATGTAAAGATTGTAATGTTGTCTATATTGCTAATGGGAGATGGTTTGTTTTGGCCATTGGAGGTGGGCTCTACGAATAGAAACATTGGTGCATTATCATAGGTGACAACGTATTGGATCGGGACATAAAGTGTAATTGATTTAGATTAATAATTATGTCTTGACAAATCAATTCACTTTAGACAATCATATATGTTGTATCTTAATCTTGAGATGAATAGTGGGCCCGTTGTCTTGACTTTTGTCTTTTGATGTACCAAAGAGTGACATCTACAATTTATGTTGGTACGCATGGCAGTGCATTGAAGACATGAATCTTGATAGTGTAGACTATTATTCATAGATATAGAATCCATAGCTCCTCTTTAGGAGTCGATAATATCATCTTCTATGTGTTATCCTGTAATTGAAAACTAGAGCACTCAACCATTTGGATACATAGGTGTAACTGAATGGTATATTGTCTTTGGATGGTAAGTTTAACGATGGTGAGATAATGGAACATAAGAAAAATAATAATCGAGAAGGTAAGACAAAATTTATCCATAAGCCGATTATGGATATCCTATGGGGATATGATACTTTATGATATATCATGGAGACTGAGCTATTCGGGCTTCGTAAATCTATATAGTTTGAGAGTGCAACTCTAACCTTTTAGTGGAGTAGCATTGGAGTAAATAATTATGAAATGTATATCTAGGATATTGGGTTTCATAATTATAGAGAGCTTGAACTATATAGGTCCATCAATTCCGCTTTGCTAGCTCATAATAAATCTTATAACGATACGATGTGCTTTTCTAATAAATTGGTAACTTATGTTAAATTATCATATTGGCTAAAATTCGATAGGATCAAATAATTCGTGTCTGTTTATCGATTGAATTAATTTTGTAAAAAATCAATTCAAGATAAACTTGTTGAATTATCAAGAATATTTAGTTTCCTAGAGATTATCTAGATGTTGTTGTTTTAATCAAATAACTACTCTATTGGGTTATTTGAATTAAAACTGAGGCTTTAACGAAAGAATTTCAGGTGTAAAGTAAAAGATTCATAGGGATCATTTATCGTGAGTTTGGCTAGTCGATCTTTAAGTTCGATCTCCTGGTGGAGTAAGTTCGACAAGCCGATCTGTCAGTTTGGTCTACCGACTGAATGATAATCTGATCATGCGTTCTTATGCGATTTTATCATATATTGATCTAGATTCAAATTTTTAAGGCCTTATTTGATAAGGACTAGCCCTTGGATCCAACCTCTATAATTAGGGAGTGGGATTCATAAGTTATTTAGATTAGATGAAAGATCAAGAGTGAGCACTCTACACTGTGAGTCTTCGAAACCCCCCTAAAGAGCTATTGTTTAGAAATCGCGAACAGTAGTTCTGTGAATTTCTCAATTGCTTGGAAGGAGAGTCAACTGGGAAGAGCTATACTATGTGTGCCCACACGTACTCCGATCGTGGATAGAGAATTGTAAAAAAGACTAAGTGGTTGAGGCTCTTCTAGAACTCCTTTCTTTTCATCGATTGCAAGAGTTTTTTAGTAAACAAGTTTAGTAAGATATGGTTAATTTATGCATTTAGCATGAACTTGTGTTTTGAAAAATACTCTAGTATAAAAATTTTTAAATTTCCACTATGTACTGTTTTTTCAACAATTGATATCAGAGTCATAGTTTTTACAAAAATTTACGAGTTTGTGATCATGCTATATGAATAAACTATGTGATCTTGATATCTCCTATGCTTAAATTTAATTTTTTTAGAGATTTAACACTCTAGGGTTTCTATATATTTATGTTGTCATGGATTATATTATGAATGTTTATTAATTAATTATGGTTGATTAAATTATTATTTAATTATTTATTAATTAATTAGTTTGTGCCTGTTATAGTTCCTTAGAGGTTGGAATGTGTATCTAGGTTTTTCATGTAATTAGATGGTAGTTTATCATCACTGTCTAGGAATTATTATATAATTTTAATTTTATAAAATTTTGTAATTAAATAATCATTTGGCAGGTCGATCTACAAGTTTTGTAGGCCGATCTTCAAGTTCGACAGGCCGATCTATCGGTTCGACCTACTGATTGAACAATAATTTGATCACGCATTTTTATCCATTTTATTAGATATTGATTCATATTTGAATTTTTTAGGCCTTATCTAATAAGGACTAACCCCTGACTCCAACCTCTATAAATAGGGAGTGAGATTCATAAGTTATTTAGATTAGTTGAGAGAGCAAGAGTGAGCACTCTATACTATGAGTCTCTGAAACCCCCTTAAAGAGCTATTGTTCACAAATCACGAATAATAGTTCTGGGTATTTCTTAATTGCTTGGAAAGAGAGTCACCAAGGAAGAGTTGTACGATGTGTGCCCACACACACTCTGATTGTGGATAGAAAATAACAAAGAAGACCAGTTGGTTGTAGATCTTTTGGAACGCCTTTCTCTTCATCAATTGCAAGAGTTCTTCAGTAAACAAGGTTAATAAGATCTGGTTAATTTATGCATATAATGTGTCAAACTTGTGTTTTGGAAAATACTCTAGTATAAAAATTTTTAAATTTTCGCTGCATACTATTTTTCTTCCATGTTATTGGTTGTTTCCTTGACGGGCATAATTATTATGTCTCTTAAATTTCTATGCTCAACCTTCGACTTTAAATAGGGCTCAACCCTTGCCCTTCAGTGGGCATTGCATTCGAGTTTCTGAGAAATTCTTATTTTAGTTGCTAAGCAAAAGTGTCGTGATTATGAGGAACATTTAGAACCGACCAATTATTACCAAGCACATAATTCTAAACATGAACAATGAGTAAACTTAATGACTCCTAGAATCAATCAATAAACATCTCCTGGTTGAACGAGAGCATCAAAATCAATCAAGTAGGGTCTAATGACAAGGATAGCACGAGGACAATAGCCAAGCTAGAAAGAGCTGCTTGGTTAGCCTAGATCCTCAATTTGGGGCATGGAATGGCCCCTGAGAGGGAATTTCTTGATCTACTTAAGGGCATAGTCCCTATTAGGCTATGCAGGGGAAAGACCTTTACATCAAGGCAGTCACTACGGGCACATCTTGGGTAACCAAACAGGATGGTGCTGGCTTAGCAGTTGCCATGGGTGGGCCAAGCTTATCAGGCCGAGGCGGTGCGAGGGAGGCTCTTATAATGGGAGAAGTGAGCATCAATGAGGCTATCGTTGAGGAGAGACAACCAATCAAGGAGTTTTTGATGCCAAGGATGAGGTAGCATCAGCCCTAGAGACAAGAGTCAGGGGCATGGTTGTTTATCAAGTATGTCGGCTTAGTCAGACCTCAGCAGCTGCGTATAGTTTGGCAATGACACAGACTATGCTGGAGAACCTTTGCTGGGAGTTTGAGATTCCCGACGATATCACCTTGAATTTGCCAGTAGCTAGGGACACACTTGTGGTGCTGTTGGAAGAATGCATAATTTTGTACGTGGAGTTCTTCCAAGTAGGGCTCCGCCTCCTTCTTTACCCTTTTCTATGTCAGATACTAAATGATTTGAACATGTGCCTTGCTTAGCTCAATTTGAACTACTACAGGTCCCTGATCGGCACTATGTTTTGTCGATGTATATTTACGCAATCGAGATGTCGTGGGAAGCTTTTAAGCAAGCTTTTAAGATGAAGAAGCTTCCTTGGTAACTCGGATGGTACTACTTCACCAGGTTCATAAAAGATTTTATCTTTGACAACCTCGAATCGGACAAGCTATGGAAGTTCAAGTAGTTCTAGTTAAGGGAATCGGCAATCCCAGCCTGAGGAGATAGTATCAGTTGATCAGGTCATGCCCACTAGGTTTGAGCAAGGGCACGTATGGTTGAAGAGGCCGTGGGCTTCAATGAGACGTACCATGGCTAGTGAAGATTTGCTACCTACGACAATCTGGTAGCAGACTTTTCTGTTGAGCAAGGCCAATCTGGCCAATCATGGAGGGTTTAGGGGGTCTAGCTTGGCAAACCCCGTAGAGACATCTTACTTGCGACTAAGCAAGTGATAGTAGCAAGGTGCAACATTGTTAACGTCCCTAGGCCAAGCATCTACCAAGCTAAGTGGCCAGTGGAAGAGCCACCATTGTCTAGCTCCAAGGACTCATCTGGTGGCTTCCTCGGTTTAGGGCTGCCCATCGTTGATAAAGATATCGAGGACGTGATAAGGTAGCTCTACCCGCCCGGCCAACTCAAGATTAGAGGTTTAACCTGAGGACACTTTTTTTTGTCATTCTGTTCCCGACCTACTTTTAATTTGCCTCTTTTTTTCTCTTTATAGACATGTCAGCCCACAATATGTCTAAGGAGGTTAGGCTCTGAACTATGGCCGAGCTCCAGTGCCACTACAAAAGGAAGGTTATGGCTAGATTGAAGAGAAAAAGGCTTGAGCCAGCTAGGCCGTTTGAGGCAGTGGGCTCGTTGAGCACCCTGCCACTCGTGGCTACCTCTACAAGCCAAGATACTCCACCTCCACCACCTGTAATAGTAGTAGTCCCTCCGACCGAGCCACCGAGGAGGCGTCACCGAATGCATCCCTCCATAGTTGAGTGCCTCAAGGAGGACATGCCCAAGGAGGACTACTTCATCTCCATCTAGCATCAATCCTACCAAGACTATTATGATATGTCTTTTTTGTAGATTGTTTAGGTGATTTAAGTTCAAAATTCTGAGCTTCTTTTACCTTGGCTTTTTAATTGCATTCACTAACTTCCTTCTTGTAGGCCTGCGCAACCTTAAAGATTATCAATCTCAACGACAAGCACTAGGCCAACACTAAACAAGGCATGGCAAAAAAGGATGCCAAGGAGAAGAAGGCTGAGAAGAAGCTAGAGGAGAATGCCGATGAGCTTTCTTAGGTAAAGGCTGATCTAGAGGCAACAGAGGCAAAGGCTATTCGAGCTCAGAAAAAGGCCCAAAAATCTCAGCAGGAGACCCAGTAGGCTTGTGGAACCTCCTCAGGGCATAAGAGGCTACGCGGATGGCGAGGAAAGATCACGAGAAGTTCGTATGGGAGGAACTGCTAGGCAAACTAACCTAGACGGTGGAAGACTTCAAGCCATCTAGCAAGTTTGCTAAAAATAACTACGTCAAGATGAAGGACTTACAAGAACATCTATTAGCAAAGCATCCCCAGGCCGCCGTGATGGATTATTGCTCATGGTTGACCTCATAGAAGAGAAGGAGGGTACCAAGGATGAGGAGACCCCAGCTTCGGCTGATCGGAAGGGCGTCGAGCAGAGGCTCCCCGCCAACTAGGCATCGTTGATCTGGATGCCGAAGAGACTGAAGAGGATGCCTGACCTTAGGTTTAAGGTTCTAGTTCTCATCTTCCTTTCTCTTCTCTTTTTATCTTTCCTTATGCCTGGGTATGGTAGGTGCCTAGTAATTTGTACCTTTCCCCAGTCAATTTAATTTTAATAACAATTCAAATTTTCCAAGTGTTGCTTAGATTTAGTGATTTGTAATTTTTATTTATTTTGTTGTTTTTTTTACCGAGCAGAAGCATATTCTGATCAGGTCAGGTTATATGTAGTGCCATATTACCCTTGCACCCCCTTAGACATTGTTGAGTCCTTTAGGATTCATACAAGTTTGACTGTGGTCAGAAATTTTGGTCCTCGGGTTTTAACTAGTGTGTGGTATGACCAGTGGATAATTCGTGTTGTAGTTGGACTAGTAAACTAGTGTTTCAAGTTTACATGTGGTCCGGCTTTATGTCGACTAGCCCCCTATTTTAGAGTTAATGGTTTCCTCCAAAATTGGAGTTAAGGAAAGGTAGGCCGAGTTTGACTTATGCCGTCATCTCGGCCTTTATTGAACTAGTGTTTCTTTTTTCTTTGCTTAGAAGAATGTTTGAACTTTGTATTTTCATTCATGTATGCTTTCTATACATTTGTGTCTTGCCCTAGTCGATAGATCTTTACATCTTATTACAAAATGAATATCAAGCTAGAGGTCAAAAAAGGTGGTCTGGCTTCTGAGTCAGCAGTAGAACTTCTTTAAGTGCTTAACATTTCATGGATAGGCAAGCACATGGTCCTCAGTGTCTGCGATTCTATATGTGCCTGGTCAGATGATGCCAACCACTATAAACGGGTTGTCCCATTTAGGTCCAAAAGATCCAAGCTCGAATTTTTGGATGATCACCTTCTTCAAGACTATGTCCTCAACTCTAAAACTTCTTGGTTGCACTCGCTTGTTATAGTATCAAGCGACAACTTGTTTCAAGCAGCTGTTCTGATGAAAGCAGTGTCTGTTTTCTCTTCTAGCAAATCAAGCTTGGCCATCATGAACTTGACGTTACCTTGCTCGTCATAGTGTTCCACTTTGTAGCTTAGCAAGCTACCCTCCACCGAGATTACAGCCTCAGCTTCATAGACTAGGGAGAAAAAGGTCTCTCCTGTGGCCGTCCGAACAGCCATACAATGGGCTGAGAACATTTTTGGGAGCTCATCGATCTAAGCACCTTTGAGGCCTTCTAGCTCTTTCTTGATGTTGTCCTTAATAGTCTTGTTGACAACCTTAACTTGTCTATTGCTCTAGGGATATCCCATTAAGGAGAACACTTCATTAATGCCGAACTGCTCGCATAAGCTAAGGAGGCTTACTTCTTCAAATTGCATGGTGTCGTTGATGACTATCGTGTATAGGATGCCATACTAGCATATTATGTTCTTACAAATGAAGTTTGTACACTTAGCTTTGGTCATGTCCATACAAGGTTCAACTTCTACCTACTGGGTGAAATAGTCATAGCCACTATGCCGTACTTGAATTGTGATCAAGCCATCAAACGAAGACCAAAAATATCAATGGCCCATTTGGTGGGCAGTTAGGCATATACAATGGAATTGAGTAGCTCAGCATGGCGTCCAATAGCCTAAGCAAATTGTTGGCGCTTCACGCACTTGCAGGTGTATTCCTTATAGTCCTGGTCCATGGACAGCTAGTAGTAGCCCTGACAGAGGCACTTAAGGGATAAGGAACACCTGTATGAGTGATTGCCACATAATGCACTATGGATTTCATCTGTAAGGTACCAAGCTTCTTGTGGTCCAACACACCTCTAGTAGGGTGTGGTGTAGCCGTTTCTGTAAAGTCTTCCTCCAATAATCAAATACCATGCCGAGTTGTTGCAAACGTGTCAAGCATCCTCCCAGTTGCTAGGTAGTTCAGTTGCGATCAAGTATCAAATGATCGAGTCCATCTAGTTCCTATTTGATTATCAGCTTCACTTACTAATTCTCTTTAAATGCTCAGCTTGGTTAACTTCTATATCGGAATCGACATCAGATTGTTGTCTTCAAGCCTTGAGGCTAGTTGAGCAAGCATGTTGGCCTTCGCATCCTCTACTCTTGGAATTTGAATGAATGAAAAACTTTTGTATTGTTTGAGCAGGGACTTGACTTCATTGAGATAAGCAGCCATTCATTCATTCCAGGATTGGAAGCCATTGGTTATCCGCTGGACGACAAGCATAGAATTGCTATGAATATAGATGCAATCCACTTCGAGCTCCCATGCAATCTTGAGACTAGCTATCAATGCTTTGTATTTGGCCTCATTGTTGAAGGCCTTGAAATCAAATCAGAGTGCGTGGTTGATCTTGTAGCCATCCAAGTTGACAAGGATGAGTCTGACACCCAACCCATTCATGCTTGACAATCTATCCACAAATAGTTTCCATTTAGGTTCGGGCTTGGTCGTGCTATTACTAGTCAGATCAAAGTCTTCCACAAGCACTTTCTCAATGACCACCCAACACCTATGAATTCAACTATGACGTCGACTAGTGCTTGTGATTTTATGGTCGTTCGAGGCACAAATTGCATGTTGAATTCTCCGAGCTCAATGGACACTTCACCATCCGACCAGAAATTTCTAGATTTTGGAGGATTTTGCATAAGGGGTACTTGGTCAGGATTCCGATTGTGTGCCCTTGAAAGTATGGTCGAAGTTTCCAAGCAAAGGTGATGAGAGCTAAGGCCAATTTTTCTAATGGTGAATACCTCTTCTCGATGCCCCAAAATGCCTTGCTGGTGTAGTAAACAAATCTCTAGACACCTTCTTCTTCTCAGACAAGAATCGAGCTAACCGCCTTCTCGAATACCACAAGGTTGGTGTAGAGTATTTCTCCCAATAGAGGGTTGGATAGGAGCGAGGGTGTGGTCAGGTATTTTTCTAGGCTTTAAAGTGCTTCCTCACACTCTGCTCCATGCAAACCTCCCTTTAAATGCCTGGAAAAAAAGGCAAATACTTGTTGGTAGATCAAAAGACGATCTTCATAGGGCGGCGATCATCTTGGTGAGCTTTTGGACCTCCTTAACTATCCGGGGGGAATGCATGTTTACCATAGCTTCGGCCTTGGCTGGATTGACTTCTATGTCATGGTGGTTGACTATGAATCTGAGGAACTTGCTCGACTATACTTCAAATGCGCACTTCGCTGCGTTGAGCTTCATCTTGTACACATGGAGGACATCAAAGCTATCTCAGAGGTTGGCGATGTGATCAGTTACTCAAACGGACTTGACGAGCATGTCGTCAACATATACTTCCATGGTCGTCCTAATCTGCCGAGCAAACTATTGGAAAAATAGTACGTAGTGGGATTTTTTAAAATTTTTTTTATCAAAGTATTTTCCAAAACACAAGTTTAACACACTGTATGTATAAATTAACCAGATTTTACTAACCACTGAATGCCGAAGAACTCCCGTAATCTATGAAGAGAAGTAACATTCCAAAAGAGCCTTAACCAACTGGCCTTCTTTGCTATTCTCTATCCACGATTGGAGTAAGTATGGGTTCACACGTATAGCTCTTCCACTAAGTGACTCTCCTTCCAACCAATTGAAAGAACCCAAAGCCAGTGTTTGTGATTTGTGAACAATAGCTCTTAGGGAGTTTCAGAATCTCACTTGCAGAGTATCACTCTTAAACTCTCAATTGATCTAAATAATAATGAGACTCACTCCTTTTTTATAGAGGTTGGGTCCAAGAGTCAGTTCTTATCAGATAATGCCTCAAAATTCGAATCAGAATCAAATTTGGATCAATATCTAATGAAATCTGTGTGAAAACACATAATCTTTTTATTGCGTGATCGGCATGCCGATCTGTCTAATAGACATGCCAAACTTGCCCCATCGACAGGCCGAACCTGAGGATCGGCATGCCGAACTACCGATAAAAATCTCAGTGAATCTTTTATTTTTCACCTAAGATTTTATAGGATAAAGTCTTAGTTTTAATTCAAATAACCCAATAGAGAAATTATCTAATTAAAACAACTTTATCTAGATAATCTCTAGGAAATAAATAAATTCCTAATAATTCTATAAGTTTATCTTGATTTAATTTATTCAAAATTAAATTAACTGATAAACAGACAAGAATTATCCGATCCCAATAATTCAACAAGTTTATCTTAAATTAATTTTGTCACAAAATTAATTCAACTGATAAACAGACATAAATTATTTGATTGTTTCGAATTTCAACCAATTTAATAAATCTGACATTAGTCACCAATTATTGGAAAAGCACGCCGTATTGTTAGAAGATTTTGTGAGCTAACAAAGAGGACCAAATGGACCTATATAGTTCAAGCTCCTGATAATTAAGAAATCCAATATCCTAGATATACATTTCATAATTATCAACTCTAATGCTATTCCACTAAAAACTTGGAGCTGCACTCTCAAACTATATAGAATTACGAAGCCCGTATAGCTAAGTCTCTATGACATATCATAGTGTGTCGTATCTCCATAGGATTACCTATAATCAGCTTAAGGATAAGTTCTATCTTACCTTCTTGATTATTTTTATCTTACGTTCCATTATCTCACCATCGAAAAACTTACCATCAAAAGGCAGTATACCATTCGGTTACACCTATGTATCCAAATAGTTGAGCGCTCTAGTTTTTCAATTACAAGATAACGCATATAAGAGGATATCACTACTCCTAAAGAGGAGCTATGGATTCCATATCTATGAATAACAGGCCTACACTATCAAGAGTTATGCCTCTAACGTACGGGCGTACATACCACTTTTAAAAAGTGGGTGTCACCTTTGATACATCAAAAGATACAATTCATGACAACGGGCCCATTATTCATCTCAGGATCAAGATACAATACAAATGATTGTCTAAAGTGAACCGATTTGCCGAGACAGAATTATTAATCCAAATCAATTCACTTTATGTCCCGATCCAATACATCGTCACCTATGACAACGTGCTAATGTTTTTATTCACAGAGTCCACCTTCGATGGTCAAGACAAACCATCTCCTAAAAGGGATATAGACAACATAATAATCTTTACATGAATAAAGTGCCCAACTTTATTCCCTCAATTGCAGATCTTATGATTTAGACCATCACCTTAAGAATCGTGTCTTCTGCATAATATATCCATCGTATGCCCAATTCTTAAAGGTTTAGGCTGACAATCTTAGACTATTGTTTGCTTAACAAACATTCAACAAATATGAATGTAAAAAGGACAAGATTTGGTATATAAATAATAAATGAATTCTTTATTGATAAAAATATCTTCAGAAATATATTACATTTTTACTCCTTAGGGCATGCACATCTAAAAATCTCCCACTTGCACTAAGTGAGTAAATATGACAAATCTCGCATCCGCATAGCTTCCACATGCCTCTTGAAGCCTCTCCCAGTAAGTTTCTTCATGAATGGATCAACTAAATTGTCCTCTGACGCGATTTTGCATACCATGACATGCCTGCCCTCGACGAAGTCCTTTATCACATGATTCTTTCGATCAATATGCTTACTTTTCTTGTGAAATCTTAGTTCCTTAGCATTAGCTACCGCTGCACTATTATCACAGTATAGTGATACCATTTTATCCATAACAGGAACTACCTCAAGATCCCTAAGGAACTTGCAGAGCCACACTGCTTCTTTCGAAGCATCAGTAGCTACCACATACTCGGCCTCCATTGTTGAATCTGAAATGCAATCTTGCTTCACACTTCTCCAACTAATGGCACTGCCACCCAGAGTAAACACAAAACCTGAAGTCGATCTCCTAGAATCTAGATAGGATTGAAAATCTGAGTCAGTATATCCTAAAGGAGTTAAGTCCTCACCCGAATATACAAGTATATACCCTCTAGTCCTTATCAGGTACTTGAAAAAATGCTTTACTGCAACCCAGTGGTTCGGCCCCAGATCTGCTTGAAATCGACTTACAATCCCAACCGCATAACAAATATCCGGTCATGTACAAAGCATGGCATACATGAGATTACCCACTGCCGAAGCATATGGCACCTTTTTCATGTATTCTCTTTTTTCATTAGACTTTGGAGAGTCTTTCTTAGAAAGAGTAATTCTAGACCTAGATGGTTGCCCACCTTTCTTAGAATTCTGCAATGCAAACTTCTTGAGAATCTTATCTATGTAGCTAGCCTAGGACAAAGCTATCATTTTGTTCTTCCTATCTCAAAAGATCTCGATACTGAGAACAAAATTAGCCACACCTAAGTCTTTTATGTCAAACTGCTTGGTCAATCATAATTTGACCAATGACAATGCCCCTACGTCATTGCCAATTAGTAGAATGTCATCTATAAAGAGCAGTAGAAAAATCACATTCTCCTAAACAAATGGCTCATCCACATTTTGTGAGAACCCATAAGTCTTGATCACTTGATCAAATCTTACGTTCCAAGAACGGGAAGCCTGCTTAAGTCCATAAATTGACTTTAGCAACTTATAAACCTTACCCTCTTAACCTTGACCTTGAACCTGTTTGGTTGTTCTATATAAATGGACTCATCAAGATAGCCATTTTGACATCCATATGCCAAATCTCATAATTGAGAGCGGCAACTATGGACAAGAGAATCCAGATAGACTTAAGCATGGCTACAGGTGAAAAGGTTTCCTCATATTTGATTCCTTCCTTTTACGTGTAACCCTTAGCTACCAGTCTAGCCTTAAAGGTTTCGAGCTTTCCATCCACTCCTCTTTTCCTCTTATAGATCCACTTACACCTTATGGGTTTTACCCTTTGGGAAGATACACAAGCTCCTATACCCAATTAGTCTCCATAGACTTCATCTCTATATTCATGGCCTCTGTCTAGAGTTTTGAATCAACATCCTCCATAGCCTCTGCATAACTATAAGGATCCTTAACATGTTCATCCAATTCAGCCAAGACAGCCTCCACATTTACCATATACTTTTCAAGTTGATCCCACTACGCCAAAGCCCCTTAAGTTGTTGTTCAGGTTCGTTTAGCTTTCCTGCACTGATCAGAACGATTTCATTTGGAACCTCCAGAGTGATTGGATCACTCCTTAACTTGTCAAGCATCACTTTGCTTTAAGGTTTAAAGTCGTCCATGTAACTCTCCTCAAGGAAAGTTGCATTAGTTGAAAGACTTTTTTTTCCTTTGGGTTATAGAAATAACCCCCTTTAATCCCTTTTGGATATCCTACAAACATGTAAACTTTCGATCGTGCTTCCAACTTATTCGCATCCTTAAACAGGACATGAGCCGGACAACCTCATATACAAATATTGTTTAAGGATGTCGTCTTACCCGTCCACAACTTGTGAGGAGTTTTAGTGACCGATTTTGAAGGCACATTGTTCAAAAGATAACATGCAGTTTGTGGTGCATATCCCTAAAAGGATAAAGGCAATGATGAATAACTCATCATGGATCTTACCATGTCTAATAAAGTCCTATCCCTTCTCTCCGCTATGCCATTCTGCTACAGGTGCAGGCATAGTCAAATGGGATAAAATCCTATTCTCTAATAAGTGCCCCAAAAACTCATCAAAAAGGTATTCTCCACCTCGATCGAATCGAAGTGCTTTTATGGGTCTACCTAATTGCTTTTCCACTTTAGCCCAAAACTCCCTGAACTTGTCAAAAGTTTCACTTTTATGGTGCATCAGGTACACATACCTATATCTTGAGTAATCATCAATAAAAATGACAAAGTACTTAAACTCTCCTCGTGCCCGGATGTTCATCGATCCACAAATATCACTACCCACAAGTTCTAGAACCTTTTTGGCCCTATTACCCTTAGACCTAAATGGTCTTTTGGTCATTTTACCCTCCAAACAACATTCACATTAAGGTGTAGATTCCACCTTTAAGTGACTTAAAGGCCCATCCTGTACCAACCTTTGAATCCTATTCAGGTTGATATGACAAAAGTGCAAATGCCAAAGATAAGTCCTATTAGAGTGAGAACTTTTAAGTCTTTTAGAGCTATTATCATTTATCTCAGCATTAAGCAGTAAGTCCATCTTAGGTTTGATAAAATATATTATTTTACATCCATCCAGAACAGATAAAAGATTTGTCTTTACAAATCACCACTTTATGATTAAAAGAAACAAATAGGAGTCTGTAAATAAACAAGCTATAGAAATTAAATTTCTTTTAAATTTAGGAACATAAAAACAATCTCGCAAAATTAAATTCTTATAATTATCAAAATAAAGATGGACATCTCCTACTGCTTCCGCTAAGACCAAGGATCCATCGCCCATCCGAAGCATAAAGTCTTCATGAAGCAGACTTCTTGGTTCTTTGAACCCCTATAGAGAAACAGGAACATGATTAGTTGCACCAAAATCTATGACCTAAATGTCATTGGATTCCTCAACTAAACAAGTTTCTAAATGTAAAAGATCACACCTACCTCCTTTGGAATGGAAGTCCTTGTAATACTTCTTTATATGCCCGACCTTCTTGCAGAAGAAGCACTTAAGCTTTTTTGGGTTCTTCTTCTTTTTCTTCTTGCTCTTGTTGTTAGCAGGAATAGAAGACTTCTCATTCTTGGCCTATTGTTTCTTTCCATTCCTAGAGTTGGGATTGGAACCAAAAGCAGCTGCCAAATTGGCCTCGCCACTAGTAGAAGACTCCCTGATCAGTAGTTCAAACTCCTGTAACTGTTTCATTAATTCTATTAAGGTCATATCCTGCCTATTGCTCAAATTAAATGTAGCTCTAAATGGAATAAATTCCTTTGACAGAGTCTCAAAGACCATAGTTATTTGAGTTTCAGCATCGATGTTAGCTTCATTGGTTTGTGCCTCAACAAGTTAACCCATGACCAACATCATGTGCTACTTTACAGATGTCCTTGGCCTTTGCTTACAGTTAAGAAGTTTCTGAAGCACCCCTTGCTGCTTAGTTAAGGCCTGGCCTCCAAACATGTCTTCCAGATTATCCAAGATTTGTTTAGCAGTTTCATAATCCTCATGTTGAGCCTACAGCATGTTGTTCATACTGGCCATAACATAGTAGCGGGCCTGAACATTTACATCTTTTCAGCGATCTTACGCTTAAAATTGCTCATTAGTGGAGTCTCCCATAGGCTCGGGAGGACAAGGGGTTGTCAACACAAATTTTAGTTTCTCAAAGGAAAGGACGATATTTAGGTTTCGTTTTCAAGCATTATAATTCTCTCCGGTTAATTGGTTTTTGTCAAGTATCAAAGATAAAGCATTTTTAGACATTTTTAATCTACAATAAAGAATCATATACCAAACATAAGCAAGCATATCATAATAATTTAGTAAGATAACACAATCATGTAAAAACATACAAATGTGTTTATGTGTCAAAACCTTAAAAATATCACCTTACAATGATAATTCCCAACTCATAATTCAACAAGCTCCTAGGGGAGTCATGCCAAATTAATCAAGAACACGGATCCCCTCCTGATTAATATATGCCATCCAGGACTAATATGATCCAGCATATATAAAAAATCATTTCTTTGGCCATTAATTTTATTAATAGAGCTTCTAGGGGAGGTTAATAATAAAATTAACATAAGTGTATAACCATAGTTTCAATATTTCATCCACAATTTATAATCACCACCTAGGGGTGTGCAACCATAAATCATGCTAAAATACATTATCCTCTTGGAGATCCAATCTGGTACATGATAGAAATCCCTTCCTAAGGGTCGAGACCACTATATTCTTCCTATGGACCAATGTGGAGGCCTTAGATCTTCTGTTCGAAAACCTTCTCCCACTCAATCTTTTGAAATCAAGGTTTTATTTTAAAAGACATGCATGAATAATTTGGAATGAGTGGCACTCCCTATTCTATATAGCATGTTATTAATATACATAGCAAAACATATTATAATGCAGACAAGCAAAGCAATCAAGTAAAGCTACAAGCAAAATAATAATAAATAACCATAATATTATGGTTTCACCCTAGAGAATAGAAAACAAAGATTACAAGAGAATAATCGAAACATAGTATCGATTCTTCATCCTTAAATCCTTAAGTTGTATCCTTCTTCATGTAATGCCCATCTTCAAGTCTTCAATACCGCATAGTTCGAATACTCCATATTTTTGGTCATATTTAAATTTAATGTTTCTTAGAATTGTCCCAAAAATAAAATTAAAACTACGCCTTTTTTGGAAAAATTTTCAACTCTCTACCATCAAGCCGATCTGTGTGATAGGTCTGCTGGTAATGATCCACCGGCCTGCCAATCTTTACAAATCAGCCTATCAATTCATAACAGATCGGCCTGTCAAACTAGAAGTTTGGCCTGCCACTAGAGCCACTTGATTTCTACACCACTGATGGCCTCCTAAACCTCATGTTTGACCTACCAATCTACGACCATCAGCCTGCCAAACTGGGGTTTCAGCATGCCGACCAAGCAGAAATCACCCTTTCCAAAAAATACAATTTTTAATGCAATTCATCAATTTTATTTTTAGCAATTCAAAAATATAAAATTAGAGACTCAGGAAATACCTAGGAATGCCATCATCTATCTTCTAGACCCGTCTTCTCGAAATAATTATTTAATTACAAAATTCTTACAAATTTTAAAATTAAATAATAATTCCTAGACGAAGATGATAGTACGCTATCAAATTATATGAAAAATCTAGATACACATTCTAACCTCTAAGGAACCATAACTGGTATAAATTAATTAATTAATAAATAATTAAATAATAATTTAATCAACTATTATTAATTAATAAACATTCACCATATAATTGATGACAACATATAATATTATATAGAAACTTAGAGCACTAACTCTCTATAAAATTAAATTCAAGTATAGGAGAGATCAAGATCACATAATTTACACATATAACATGATCACAAACTCATAAATTTATGTAAAAACCATTACTCTGATACTAATTGTTGGAAAAATAGTAGCAATGGAATTTTTTAAAATTTTTAATATTGTAGTATTTTCTAAAACACAAGTTCAAACAGCTTGTGCCTGGGATTAACATTCAGGCAATGGCTAGTGATGCTTGGTCAATCTTGGAAATTCTATGTGGGACCAAGCGAACACATCTCGCTATTCCATAAGGAACTTTGCCAAGTAAGCTCGGATTTCAAGCTTTGGCTGAGACCCAAGTATGACCGCTCGGTTAGGGTGCTCGAGATCCAAATGGAAAGGGACCAGCTCTTCAATGGGCATTGCCTATACTTCCTCCTCAGGTAGCTAGGGGTCAAGGTGGGGCAACATCTTCGGCCCTTCAATGGTGGGAAACTTGATTTCATCAACCTTGTAAATGGCCGAGATGCTTAGCTATCAAGCCGCCGCTGCCTCCTTTAGGACCTTGATATAACATTCCTTGGAGTCTTTCTATTATGACCTAATTACTCCGACTCCATTATCAGTAAGGAATTTCATGGCTAGGTGGTAAGTAGAGACCATGGCCATTAAGGCATTGAGGGTCGGCCTCCCGATGATGATGTTATGTTGAGATGGCATATCAACCACAAAAAACTCAACAAGATGGGTGACCGAAGCACAGTCCTCGTCGAAGGTAACCGATAGGAAAATCTTCCCGACTGCCTGGACACACTCACCTGAGAACCCGTAGAGGGGTGTTCGGAATGGTATGAGCATGGTGTTACTAATCTTCAACTTGTCAAATGCTTATTTAAACAAAATGTCAGCAAAATTATATTGTCAATCAGGACACACCAGACTATGTTGTTGGTGTTGGACATGTACGTCTAAAGGAATAAAAATGTATCTTTGGAGACGTTTTATCAATAAAAGATTTATTTATTATTCATATACCAAATCTTGTCCCCTTTATGTTCATATTTGTTGAATATATGATAAACAAACAAAAGTCTGAGACTGTCAGTCTAAACCTTTAAGAATTAGGCATATGATAGATTGATTATACGGAAGACATGATTCTTAAGGTAACGGTCTAAATCATAAGATATGTAATCGAGGGAATAAAGTTGGGCACTTTATTCATGTAAAGATTGTCATGTTGTCTATATCCCTAACAGGAGATAGTTTATCTTGGCCATCAAAGGTGGACTCTGTGAATAGAAACGTTGGCACATTGTCATAGGTGACAATGTGTTAGATCAGGACATAAAGTGAATTAACTTAGATTAATAATTCTGTCTCGGCAAATTGATTTACTTTAGACAATCATTTCTATTGTATCTTAATCCTGAAACGAATAGTAGGCCGGTTGTCTTAACTTGTGTCTTTTAATGTACCAAAGGGTGACATCTACATTTTAATTGTGGTACGCATGTCGATACATTGGAGGCATGACTCTTGATAGCATAGACCTATAATTCATAGATATAGAATCCATAGCTCCTCTTCAAGAGTAGTTGATATCCTCTTATATATGTTATCCTCTAATTGAAAACGGGAGCGCATAACCATTTAGATACATAGGTGTAATCGAATGTTATACCATTTCTGGATGGTAAGTTTTCCGATGGTGAGATAATGGAATGTAAGAAAAAAATAATTGGGTAGGTAAGACAGAATTTATCCTTAAGCTGATTATGGATAATCCTATAGGGATACGATACAATATGATATGTCATTGATACTTAACTATACGGGCTTTGTAATTCTAGAGTAGCATTAGAGTTAATAATTTTGAAATATATATATCTGGGATATTAGGTTTTATAATTACTAGGAGCTTGAACTATGTAGGTCCATAAGGTCCCCTTTGCTAGCTCATAATAAATCCTATAACGAAACAACATGCTTTTCCAATAATTGATGACTTGTGTCAAATTATCAGATTGGCTGAAATTTTGATTAGATCAGATAGTTCATGTTTGTTTATCAGTTGAATTAATTTTATGAAAAATTAATTCAAGTTAAATTTATTGAATTATTGGGATCAGATAATTCATATATGTTTATCGGTTAGATTAATTTTGAATAAATTAATTCAAGATAAAATTTGTTGAATTATTAGTAATATTTGTTTCCCTAGAGATTATTTAGATATGACTGTTTTAATTAGATTACTTCTCTATTGGGTTATTTAAATTAAAACTAAGGCTCTTTCCCAAGAATCTCGGGTGAAAAAAAAAAATTTACAGGTATCGTTTCATCTAATATTGATCCTGATTTGAATTTTTGAGGCCTTATCTGATAAGGACTAACCCTTGGGCCCAACCTCTATGAAAAGAGGAGTGAGACTCATTATTATGTAGATCAATTGAGAAATATCAAGTGAGACTATGTTGGTGAGACTTTGAAAATCCCCTGAAAGCAGTAATTCACAAATCACGAACTATAGCTTTGGGTGTTTCTCAATTGGTTGAAAGGAGAGTCGCTTGGTGGAAGCATTGTACAAGTGTGCCCATACACACACTGATCGTAGATAGAAAATAGCAAAAAAGGCTAACTGGTTAAAGCTCTTTTGGAATGTTACTTCTCTTCATGGATTGTAGAGCTTTTCGGCAAATAGATTAGTAAGATCTGGTTAATTTATGTATATATTGTGTCAAACTTGTGTTTTGAAAAATATTGTGATATAAAAATTTTAAAATTCCGCTCCATATTATTTTTTCGACAATTTGTAATAGAGCCAAGTTTTTATGTAAATTTATGAGTTTGTAATCATGCTATGCATATAAATTATGTGATCTTGATCTCTTTGATGCTTGAATTTAATTTTTTAAACAGTTGTCACTCTATGGTTACTATATATTTATATGTTGTTATGGATTATATGGTGAATGTTTATTAATTAATTATGGTTGATTAAATTATTATTTAATTATTTATTAATTAATTAATCTATGCTGGTTATGATTCCTTAGAGGTTAGAATACGTATCTAGGTTTTTTATGTAATTAGATGGCGGACTATTATCTCTGTCTAAGAATTATTATTTAATTTTAAATTTGTAAGAATTTTATAATTAAATAATCATTCAAAGAAGACGGATCTAAAAGATGGATCATAGCATTCCCTAGGTATTTCCTAAGTCTCTAAAATTTTATGTTTTTGAATTGTTGAAAATAAAATTTAAAAACTATGTAAAACTATATTTTCTAAAAAAAACATGATTTCTGTTCGGTTGACATGCCAAACCCTCCAGTTCTACAAGCCGATGGTCACAAATCGACAGGCAAGACTTCAGGTTCAGCATGCCATCAGTTGGGTAGAAATCTGATGGCTCTAGCAGTAGGCTGAACTGAAAAGGCCGATTTGCCATGATCAGCAAGCTGACCTCAAAAGATCAGCGAGCCAAAAGGTTATGACCGGCAGGCCAATTACACAAATCGGCATGCCGGCAGAGAGCTATAAATTTTTTAGAAAATGTGCATTTTTTGGTGCAGTTTTGATTTATTTTTGGGATAATTCTGAGAAATATTAAATTTGGATATGACCAGAAATATGGAGTATTCGATATATGTAGGATTGAAGACTTGAAGATGGAAGTTACATAAGAAATGATACAATTTGAAGATTCAAGGATGAAATAATATGTTTCGATTTATCTCTTATAATCTTTATTTTCTTATCTCTAGGGTAGAAATATAATATTACGGTTATTTATTATTTCGCTTGTGGCTTTGTATGATTGCTTTGCTTGTTTGTATTATAATATGATTTCTTATGTATATTGATAACATGTCATATAGAATAGGGAGTACCACTCATTAAAACTTGTTCATGCATGTTTATGAAATAAAACCTTGATTTCAAAAGAATGAGTGGGAGAAGGTTTTTAAAGAGAGGACCTACGGCCTCCATCGTTGGTCCATAGGCAACACATGGTGGCTCTAACCCCTAGGAAGGGACTTCAACATGCACCAGGTTGGATCTACAAAAGGATAAGGTATTTTAGCATGATTTATGATTGCACACCCCTAGATGGTGATTATAAATCATGGATAAAATATTGAAGCTATGGTTATACACTAATGTTAATTTTATTATTAACCACCCCTAGGAGCTCTGTTAATAAAATAAATGGCCAAAAAATGATTATTAATATATGCTGGACCATACCGGTCTTGGATGGCATATATTAATCAAGAGAGAATCCGTGTTCTTGATTGAATTTGGCATGTCTCCCCTAGGCGGCTTGTTGAATTCTGAGTTGAGAATTATTATTGTAAGGTTGTGATATTTTCAAGGTTTTGACACATAACATATTGTATATTTTACATGATTGTGTATCTTACTAGACTATTATGATATGTTTGCTTATGTTTGGTATATGATTCTTTATTGTAGATTAAAAATGTCTAAAAATGCTTTATCATTGATACTTGACAAAAACCAATTAACCGAAAAGAATTATAATGATTGGAAATGGATCTTGAACATCGTTCTATCCTTCGAGAAACTAAAATTTATGCTAATAACTTTGTGTCCTCCTGAGCCTACAGGAGATTCCACTAATGAGCAAATCCAAGCGTGTGATCGCTGGAAAGATGCTAATGATCAAGCCTGCTGTTATGTTATGGCTAGCATGAATAACATCCTACAGGCTCAACATGAGGATTATGAGACTGCTAGATAGATCTTGGAGGCCAGTCTTTAACAAAGCAACAGGGGGCACTTTTGGCAACTCTTGAATTGCAAGCAGAGACTGGGGACATCCGTAAAGGAGCATATGATGTTAGTCATGGTTGATGAGGCTCAGACCAATGAAGCTGACATCAATGCTGAAACTCAAATAACTATGGTCTTTGAGACTCTGTCTAAGAAATTTATCCCATTTAGATCTATTTTTAATTTAAGCAATAGGCGGGATATGACCTAGATTGAGTTGATGATGTAGTTACAAGAGTTTGAACTACTGATCACGGAGTCTCCTGGTAGTGGCGAGGCTAACTTAGCAGCTACTTTTGGTTCCAATCCCAACCCTGGGAATGGAAAGAAACAATGGGCCAAGAATGCAAAGTCTTCTATTACTACAAACAGCAAGAAGAAGAAGAAGAACTCGAGGAAGCTTAAGTGCTT
The DNA here is from genome assembly GCA_946598075.1 of Artocarpus hirsutus. Lineage (NCBI taxonomy): Eukaryota > Viridiplantae > Streptophyta > Magnoliopsida > Rosales > Moraceae > Artocarpus > Artocarpus hirsutus. The sequence goes on along the minus strand of CAMOHE010029546.1, from coordinate 9,123 downwards.
CTTCTGCGGGAAAGTCGGGCACATAAAGAAGAATTGCAAGGACTTCTTTTCTTGAGGTGATAGGTGTGATCTTTTGTATTTAGAAACTTGTTCGGTTGAGGACTCTAGTAACATTTGGGTCATAGATTCTAGAGCAACTAATCATGCTTGTGTTTCTCTATAGGGGTTCAAAGAAATGACAAGTCTGCTAGATGAAGACTTCACGCTTCGGATGGGCGATGGATCCTTGGTTTTAGCTGAAGCAGTGGCAGACATCCATCTGTATTTTTATAAATATAGGAATTTATTTTTGCAAGATTGTTTTTATGTTCCTAAATTTAAAAGGAATTTAGTTTCTGTAGCTTCTTTATATAAAGACTCCTATTTGGTTTTTTTTTAATAATAAAGTGGTGATTCATAAAACAAATCTTTTATCTATTATAGATGGATGCAAAATAATATATATTTTATCAAATCTAAGATGGACTTACTACCTAATGTTGAGATGAAGGAAAATAACTCTGAAAGACTTAAAACTTCTCACTTTAATAAGACTTATCTTTGGCATTTGTGACTTGGTCATATTAACCTGAATAGGATTCAAAGATTGGAAAGGGATGGACCTTTAACTCACTTAAATATGGAATCTATACCACAATGTGAATCTTATTTAGAGGGTAAAATGACCAAAAGACCATTTGGGTCTAAGGGCAATAGGGCCGAAGGGGTTCTGGAACTTATGCATAGTGATGTTTGTGGACCGATGAACCTCCGGGCACAAGAAGGATGAGTACTTCGTCACTTTTACTAACGATTACTCAAGGTATGGTTATGTGTATCTAATGCACCACAAAAGCAAAACTTATGACAAGTTTAGGGAGTTTTGGGTTGAAGTGGAAAAACAGTTGGGTAGACCCATAAAGGCACTTTAATCTAATCGATGAGGTGAATACCTTTCTAATGAGATCTTGGGACACTTATTAAATTATGGGATTGTATCCCATTTGACTGCATCAGGCACTCCACAACAAAATGGCATGGCTAAGAGAAGAAATAGGACTTTGTTGGACATGTTCAAGTCCATGATGAGTTATTCATCATTGCCTTTGTCCTTTTAGGGATATGCACTACAAACTGCATGTTATCTTTTGAACAACGTGCCTTAAAAATCATTCCTAAAACTCTTCATGAGTTGTGGACAGGGAAAAGGACATCCTTAAACCATATTCGTCTATGGGAATGATCAACTCATGTCCTATTTAGAGATGCGAATAAGTTGGAAGCACATTTGAAAGTTTACATGTTTGTAGGATATCCAAAAGGGAAGGGGGTTGTTTTTATAACCTGAAGGAAAATAAAGTCGTGGTTTCAACTAATGCAACTTTCCTTGAGGAAAGTTACATGGATGACTTTAAGCCTCAAAGCAAAGTGGTGCTTGAGCAGTTGAGGACTGATTCAATCACTCTAGGGGTTCCGGTAGAAACCACGCCAATTGATGCAGAAAAGCCAAACGACAACCAAGGGGCTTCTACGTACTGGGAGGATCAAGCGTCAACCTGAAAGGTATATGTTTAATGGTTAGGCCTACTTGGCTAAACAAGATGAACATGACTGGGATCCTTACAGTTATGCAAAGGCTATAGAGGATGTTGATTTGAAACTTTGAACGGAGGCCATGAATACAGAGATGAAGTCTATGGAGACTAATTGGGTCTGGGAGCTTGTGGATCTTCCCAAAGGGGTAAAACATATAGGGTGTAAATGGATCTACAAGAGAAAAAGAGAAATGGATGGAAAAGTCAAAACATTTAAGGCTAGACTAAGGAAGGAATCGATTACGAGGAAACCTTTTGCCTATAGCCATGCTTAAGTCATCCAGATTCTCACTACGAGATTTGGCAAATGGATGGCAAGACGACTTTTCTAAATGGCTATCTTGATGAGTCCATTTAAGTAGAACAACTAGATGGGTTCAAGGTCAAGAAGGGTAAGGTTAATAAGCTATTAAAATCAATATATGGACTTAGTAGGCTACCCGTTCTTGGAACATAAGATTTGATCAAATGATCAAGATTTATGGGTTTGCACAAAATGTGGACAAACCATGTGTGTACAAACACATTAAGGATAGGGAGGTAATTTTTCTACTGCTCTATATAGATGATATTTTGCTAATTGGCAATGATGTTGGGGTATTGTCATCGGTCAAATTATGGTTGACCAAGCAGTTTGACAAGAAAGAATTAGGTGAGGCTAATTTTGTTCTTAGTAGGTAGATTTTTTTAGATAGGAAGAATAAAATGATAACTTTGTCCTAGCAGCAATATAGATATGATTCTCAAGAGGTCTGTAATGTAGGATTCCAAGAAATGTGGGCAACCATCTACGTCTGGAATTACTCTTTTTAAGAAAGACTCTCCAAAGTCTAATGAAGAAAGAGAATACATGGAGAATGTGCTTTATGCTTCGGCAGTGGGTAGTCTCACATATGCCATGCTTTGCACACAGCCAGATATTTGTTATGCAGTTAGGATTGTAAGTTGATTTCAATCAGATCTGAGACTGAACCATTGGGTTACGATCAAGCGTATTTTTAAGTACTTGAGAAGGACTCGATGGTGTATGCTTGTATATTCAGGTGAGAACTTAACTCCTCTAGGATACATAGACTCAAATTTCCAATCCTGTTTGGATTCGAGGATATCAACTTTGAGTTTTATGTTTACTTTAGGCGACGGTGCCATCAGTTGGAGAAGTGTAAAGCAAGATTGCACTTCGTATTCAATAATTGAGGCTGAGTAGATGGCAGCTAGTAATGCTTCGAAATAAGCAGTGTGGTTTTGCAAGTTTCTTAGGGATCTTGAGGTAGTTCCTAGTATAGATAAGGCGGTATCGCAATACTGTGATAATAGGGCAGCTTTTCACAAGAAGAGTAAGCATATTAATCAAAAGTATCATGTGATAAAGGACTTTGTAGAAGGCAGGCATATTGTTGTGTCCAAAATCGCATCAAAGGACAATTTAGCTAATCCATTCACGAAGACACTTACTGGGAGAGTCTTCGAGAGGCACACGGAAGCTATAGGGATGCGAGATTTGTTATCTCTACTCACTTAGTGCAAGTGGGAGATTGTTGGACATGTATACCCTAAAGAGTAAAAATGTAAAATATTTTTGGAGACATTTTTAACAATAAAAGATTCATTTTTTATTCATATACCAAATCTTGTCTTCTTTATGTTCATATTTGTTGAATGTATTATAAGCAAACAAAAGCCTAAGACTATCAATCTAAACCTTTAGGAATTAGGCATATGATGGATAGATTATGTGGAAGACACGATTCTTAAGGTGACGGTCTAAATCATAAGATCCATAATTAAGAGAATAAAGTTGGGTACTTTATTCATGCAAAGATTATTATGTTGTCTATATCACTAACTAGGGATAATTTGTCTTGGCCATCAGAAGTGGACTCTGAGAATATAAACATTGCCACATTGTCATTAGTGACGATGTGTTGGATCAGGACATAAAGTGAATTGATTTGGATTAATAATTCTGTCTCGGTAAATCAATTCACTTAAGACAATCATTTCTATTGTATCTTAATCTTGAGATGAATAATGGGCCGGTTGTCTTGACTTGTGTCTTTTGATGTACCAAAGGGTGACATCCACATTTTAATTGTGGTATGCATGCCGATACGTTGGAGGTATAACTCTTGATAGCGTAGACCTATTATTCATAGATATAGAATCCATAGCTTCTCTTTAGGAGTAGTTGATATCCTCTTATATGCGCTATCCTCTAATTGGAAAACTAGAGCGCTCAACCATTCAGATACATAGGTGTAACTAAATGTTATACCATTTCTAGATGGTAAGTTTTTCGATGGTGAGATAATGGAACGTAAAAAAAATAATCGGATAGGTAAGACAGAATTTTTCCTTAAGCTGATTATGCACAATTCTATAGGGATATGATACAATATGATATGTCATTGAGACTTAGCTATACGGGCTTTGTAATTCTATATAGTTTGAGATTGTAGCTCTAAGCTTTTAATGGAGTAGCATTATAGTTGATAATTATGAAATATATATCTAGGATATTGGGTTTCATAATTACCAGGAGCGTGAACTATGTAGGTTCATAAGGTCCCCTTTGATAGCTCATAATAAATCCTATAACGAAACGGCATGCTTTTCCAATAATTGGTGACTTGTGTCAAATTATCAAATTGGCTAAAAATTCGATAGGATTAGATAATTCATGTCTGTTTATCGATTGAATTAATTTTGTGAAAAATTAATTCAAGATAAATTTATTGAATTATCTGGATCAGATAACTCATGTATGTTTATTAGTTAGATTAATTTTAAATAAATTAATTCAAGATAAAAACTATGTAGGTTCATAAGGTCCCCTTTGATAGCTCATAATAAATCATGTAACGAAATGGCATGCTTTTCTAAGAATTGGTAACTTGTGTCAAATTATTAGATTGGCTAAAAATTCTATAGGATCAGATAATTCATGTTTGTTTATCGATTGAATTAATTTTGTGAAAAATTAATTCAAGATAAATTTGTTGAATTATCTAGATCAGATAACTCATGTATGTTTATCAGTTAGATTAATATTAAATAAATTAATTCAAGATAAACTTGTTGAATTATCAGGAATATTTATTTTCTCAAAGATTATCTAGATATGACTTTTTTAATTAAATAACTTCTCTATTGGGTTATTTGAATTAAAACTAAGGCTCTATCCCAAGAATCTTGGGAGGGAAATAAAGACTCGTAGGAATCATTTATCGTAAATTCGGTAGGTCGATCTACCAATTAGGCTTGACGACCGAGCGATAAATGAATCACGCGTTTTCACACAAATCTTATCTGATATTGAACCTGACTAGAATTTTTAAGGCCTTATTTGATAAGGACTAACCCCTGGGCCCAACCTCTATAAAAAAAGGAGTGACACTCATTGTTATGTAGATTAGTTGCAAAATATGGAGTGCGACTCTAAAACTCCCTAGAAAGCTATAGTTCACAAATCACAAACTATAGCTTTGGGTATTTCTTAATTGGTTGGAAGGAGAGTCGCCTAACGGAAGAGCTATACAAGTGTGCCCACACACATAGAGGTCGTAGATAGAGAATAGCAAAGAAGGCTAGTTGGTTGAAGCTCTTCTGGAGCATTACTTCTCTTCATAGATTGCGAAGCTTTTCAACAAATAAGGTTAGTAAGATCTGGTTAATTTATGCATATAGTGTGTCAAACTCGTGTTTTGAAAAATACTCTAATATAAAAATTTTAAAATTTCGCTGCATACTATTTTTCCAATAGTTGGCAATTTAGAGCTCACACACTAAAGCGTCGTTGTGTGGATGAATGATCCTGTCCACTTCCTCCTCTATGAAGGTGATCACAACGTCCTCTTGTCTGCATATTTTGTTGATGTGCTCAAACATACTCATCAGGTCCCCTCTTTCAACCACCTGAGCATAGGCCTGCCAACCATTTGCAGTGTCCCTAGTGACTAGCTTGTCAAAGATCATATGTACGATGTTCAATGGGTATGGGGCATTACCACTGTCCTTGTTCTACACTCTCAGCTGGCTATCTTGGGCCAGCTAGTCGTTCCTCCTACATTAGTACCAGGGGTAAGGACTTGCTCAACAAATTCTTGGAGGTGTCTATCCTAGACTAGCTTTTCAATTTGGTCCTTTAGCTGGATGTAGTCTTGGGTTGTGTACGATGCCTTTATGGAAGTTGCAATACTTGTTTTTATCCCTCTTTACTTGGTTTCCCTTCAATGGAGGTGGGTTTACCAACAAGTTCTGGTTGCTGACCTAGTTGAGCACCTTGTTGATGGTGGCGACTAGAAGTGTGTAGCTCTGAAACTTTCTGGTTGAAACTTTGAATTTGTTAGTCTTGGGCTTCTTGGTCTAGCTGAGCTCTCCCTATTCAAATGGATCCTTGTGTTTCTTGCCCTTTCTACTACTACCTTCTCTGTCACATTTGCTTTTTATGTAATTAGCCGCATCTAGATGCCTCTAGGTTTATGCAAACATTTGGGAGAAGGTGTTAGGTTGCTTAGGGGTGAGCGACTAGATCAACCCCTATCTCTTAACCTTTCAAAGATTGTATGTTTTAGGGTCTCGTCTTCGATGTGCCTCACCTCTAACACTACTTGGGTGAAGCAGCTAATGTAGTCTTGCATGTCTCCGTCACCTTGCTTGATGGCATAGAGGTGAGTCACCCTTTTTCTTCTTGTTTGGGACAGGGCTAAAGCTGCTAAAAAGGCATCAGACAAGTGTCAAAAAGAAGTCATGGTGCCTGGCACTATCCTTGTGAATCATTGTCGAGTCAGGCTGGTCAAGGTGAGCTACAATGCCTTGCACATGGCATCGTTGTTGGCATTCTAGAGCATCATCCTGCCTCTATAGAGTTTAGGGTGTTCGTATACATCGGTTGTTCTGTCGTAAGGCTTAATTAACGGCACCTTAAACTTTTTCGACATGGGAGCCCGCATAATGACATCAGTGAAGGGCTGGTTAGGCATGCCACCCTCATATACCCTCTAGCGATATTTTTGGATCTGATCAATTTGCTGTTGCAGGTCTTACAACTAATGACTATTGGTATCTTTGGGCAGTTCCACCCTATATGGGGCTCCTCCTTCTGCCCTATCATCTCTTGCCTCTAGTTGGTCCTAGGTAGAATGAGTCCCCCTGTTCCCAAGTCTATCAAAGGTTGAAGCTTAAGAGGCTTAAGGGGAGTGGTCATAACCATCTTGGGGGCCAAGTCGAGCTTTTCTGATTAGCTTATTGTTTTTGGATGCGCCTTTCAAGGCCTGTAATCTGTCTTGCTTGAAGTTGCCTTTATTTTGAGAACCACCTCTCAGCCCTACTCAACTACTGGCCTGGACTTCTTGTGTTGGAGGAAGGAAAGTGTGGGGGCTGCTATGCTTGTTATTGTTGTTGTTGTTGTTGTTGTGCCATTTGTTGTGTGAGCAAGTGCATCGTGATTGTAAATTTGTGAATCTAGGCTTCTGCGACAAGGGCTGCTTCTCCACTACCGTAATCGCCTAATTGGGACCTGGCTACGCAGGGCCTCCTATGAGGTCTATTCTGTTTTTGATTTTGGGCATTCCCTTACCCCTTCCTATAGGAGAGCTTCATTTCAAGTGTTTCCTCTCGTAGCCATGTTGAATATGGCTGCTAATGGATGTGGGTGTTAAGACTGAAAAGATGTGATGCCTTCTTCTAGTGCCAAACTATTGATGCTCAAGTTGCTTAGTTGGTGATCAATGCCACCTATAGCTGAGCATGGTGGTCGGACTACTTTCCCTACTTATCTTGACTTCCTAAAGTAGACCTACACAAGAAGAAGGAATGCTTAGGAGATCAAAAGGGGATGCCAGTGTGGTGTCGACTAAAGGCTCTCCGATGCTCAAGCCAGGTACCTATTCAATCAAGATCGGGAGTAGGATTAGGTGAGAAAGTCCACGTTACCTTCTGTTGAAATAAATGCTTTCAATTTATAGGCAACCACTTAGACCAGGTGTTAGGTGAGTTTGACTCATGAATTGTGTGTCCCATTAAGTGGTGTCAAATGACTAGTGACAAGTGTCACGATCCTAGCAAAAGGTTAGATCTCCATCTGAGGGTTGATGTGAGGCCATGTGTTGACCTTTGAAAATGAGTTTCTACCTAGGTGTAGGTCAAGTCCATCTGACCCGAGCATATGTTCCTCTCGAGCAGCAAACGCCTTATGTGGCAATCAAAGGAGGCCCTGTGGAGTACCTCGAGAGAAAGCACCGATCAGAGTAGAGTTGTGGATTTTTTTGTAAAGGCTATGCCCGAGAAAGGTGGTTGGACAACCGTGGTCTGGTATTCAAGAGATTACGCCTAACACACCCCCATAACATACTCTAACTACTACTTCCACTATAAAGGTTGAGTTGTATCATGTTTTAAGACAACCTCACATGGTGTATGGATGAAGAGTTTTATTTTTGAGCTTAGAATTGTGGATTTGATTTCTAGACCATTGAGGATATTTGTGACAATTTAGCTGTGGTTTTTATGGCTCAAAGCAACAAAAGTGGTAGTCGAAGCAAGCACATTAACATTAAGTATTTAGCCATAAGAGAACGTGTTAAAGATAAAATAATGGTCATTGAATACATTAACAATGAGTTAATGATTGCCAATCCTTTGA
>CAMOHE010029545.1:0-25188 GCA_946598075.1 Artocarpus hirsutus | reverse complement strand
TTTAAGTTTATATCATGTTGCAGATAAGGGTAAGAAAATCATGGATTAGGAGGAGGATCCCGGCGGGCGTGTGAGCTAAGCAAGATAAATTGCAAATGGAAGACGCCAAGAAAGAAAGAAATTTTTATGAAATAAACTATGTTTATAAATTTTGAACTTTAAGGATTTAAATTATGTTTTAAAATTTTGAGAATGTTTATTTGATGGACTTTTATTACTTTATAAATTTTCTTCTACATTAAAACTATATTTAAACAAATTTTATTTTAATTGTTCAGACTATCGATCGAGCCGACCTACCGAAGTATGTATGCAAATTTTATTAATGTTTAAAGGATGTTTATAATCAAGTAATTTACTTTAAAAAAATGGATTAAATTATTATATAATGATTAAGTTATTTAAATAACAATAATAATAATAATAATAATAATAATAATAATAATAATAATAAAATAAAATGTATTTGACCATGAGTTTTTATGACTTTATTATTTTAGTGAGATAAACTATTTAAGGAAATGTTTATAAATGAGTAATATATTAATGTATATTCATATGTATATATATATATAAAAAAAAAATTTTTTTGGATCCTGGGTTATGTTTCCAATTTATCTTTTTAATTAAATAGTTTATCCAATAAATAAAAGTATTACGAAATGAAGGTAACGTCATCTGTAACGTCTGTAAAAATGGGCGTTACAAGCTTTGGTATCAGAGCGGATTTCCAGTTGCAATTTATATCGCCACACGTCAGTCTAAGTCCTCCCAGTAAGAATGTTTTAAAGTCATATGTTAAGATGCAAGTATGATAATAAGTGCAAGGTTTAATGATTAATGCTTTAGTAGTGAAACTTGTCTCATAAAGTAAAGATTATTCTTAAATTCCTAAGTCTTTTAGGAAATTCATATGTATATATATATATATATAAAAAAAAAAAATTTGGATCCTGGGTTATGTTTCCAATTTATCTTTTTAATTAAATAGTTTATCCAATAAATAAAAGTATTACGAAATAAAGGTAACGTCATCTGTAACGTCTGTAAAAAGGGGCGTTACACCTACTTTATTCTCAAATTGTCTGTGTATACATTTTATATAGGAGAGCTCTTATCACTCATCTTTAGTGGTTATTGGCTCTAAAGCATTTTAGTATTTGGAAGGAGCCATATTGATATAAGATGAGACTTATTGAGTTATGCCCATAACACAATGATCTAAAGAAGAGATAGCTAGAAGACCAGTTGGTTGAGACTCTTCTGGATTTGATAAGTCAAACATGTTGTTTTGTGTTCTCCAAGAGGTATGAATAAATTAGACATAATTTATAGTTCATGCCAACGTAAGTTAGATTATTAGTGTTTGACTAAAACTTTCAAAATTTTATTAGATCACAAAATTAATTTTCCAATGCTTTCCCATCAGTTTATGATTTTAACACCATCACATCCAAACGAAAAATTGTAATTTCATATTGGTCTTCTGTAAAAATATTTAGGTATCTTAAGTTCAAATCTCTCTATTTCTAAATTGTAAAGCAAGTATTCTATAATCAAGACAAATTAAAAGCTTAACTTATAATTATAAAATAAAACTTATGAGTCATTAGCCATGATGACCAAGAGTGAAAAAAGTAAAGCTAAAAATAATTGTTTTGATCTAGAAAAATATCCATCTAAAAATAATTGTTTTGATCTAGAAAAATATCCATCTAACGTTTATGTCCTATTAATTTTTTAAATAATAAAGTTTTTATGATTATTTAAAAAATATCCATCTAACGTTTAAGTCCTATAAATGATTAAACATATGTTTATAGAATGCTATATACATTCGATATTGCAACTAAGGATGAAAATATTGAAGCTAATGAAAATATCGACAATCCAGATTTATGCAAAATATTGATTAATAATGCTGGTGGTGGTAAAAAATGATGTATTTTCATAAAATTAGAAACGTCGAGTGAATGTACAAGAAATATAAAAGGTCTCAATAATGCTCTTTCTAACATGCTTTTTTTGATATCAATTAACATGGCTATTGTGCAAAAAAAATTAAGTAAAAACAAATATATTAACCAAAGAATAACGTCAAGATCCAAAACAATACTCACCACTACAAGAAAAACTATATTTAACGACATATTATTTACGACATGTAGTTTTTGAATGTCGTTGAAAAGTACATACAACGACATCTCGAACAAAGATGTCATTAATAACATTTGAAACAATAATTAATGACATCTATATAGATGTTGTGTTAAAGGTCTCATTTTAACGACAATAGTTTAATTTTATTAAATTATTTAGCGACAAGTAGGAGATGTCATCAAAGTCTTGGAGATTCCACGACAACCCTTATAGATGACATTGGTCAAGATGTCATCGATAAGGGATGTCGTGGAATCTTCAAGTCTTTGACGACTTCTTCTACTTGTTGTTAAATAGTTTAACGACACTAAACTATTGTCATTAAAAAGAGACCTTTAATACGACATCTATATAGATGTCGTTAGTTATTATTTCAAATGTTATTAACAACATCTTGGTTGGAGATGTCATTGTATGTACTTTTTAATGATGTTTAAAAACTACATGTTGTAAATAATATATCGTTAAATGTAGTTTCTCTTGTAGCATCATCATTTAAAGTCATAACATCAAAGCTCAATTCTCATCAAAGTAGATAGAAGATATTGTGAGACTCAAAAATGACACAGAATCTAAACAAAATGAAAGAAAAAACCATAAATAAAAACAAAAAAAGAAATTAACAAAGAAAACAAAAACAAAAACTTAAATTTTTGCCCAATTCCTTCCCCCTATACTTAAGTTCTTACATTAGCCTCAATATAAGGCTAATTCCCAAAATGAAAGAACTATGTGTAGAAGAAAAGGAAGAAAAACACAAAAACCTATACCTTAACAAACTAAAAAACGAAAAGAGAGGAAAAGTGAGAGAAAGAAATATCAAATTTGTTCATGTGGCTCTTGTAGTCTTTCCTCCAATCATTTAGTTGCCACTCAATAAACACTTGATTTATCGTCACTAGCTTGGCTAATGGAGCACCGCTCATCAAAGAGTGGCTTTTGCCTATGGAATGTGTCATTAAACACCATATATAGGCCTTCATTATTAATGATCTCATGCTTGTAAAGATATAGAAGAATTCTAAATGTCACACTAACAATACACAATGTTAAATAATAAGCTTGGAAGGAGAACTCCACTTTTGGCTTTATCTCATAAAGTGAAGATCAATTTGTGGTGCATGTGTTAGTACCATCGATGAGCTCAAATCGATGGTCTTATGCTTCTTCGTGCACCAATGCCTCTTTTGGCTCTTCTTCATATAGGAATTCTTCTTACCGTTCTTCACTCTCTGTTTGGTTACCCAGAACCGTGCTTGTAATTTGATCTTCATAGCACTCATAGTTTAGAATGGACACCATGTCATTCATCAAATTGAAATCGATGCCAATCAAGCTAATGTCCAACTTAGCTAAATATTATGATAGCACAACTTCAAAATGATCTTGTTCTTTTAATTTAGGCTTTAGTGCTTCTAGAGACTCGAATTCCTATAAAGTTTACGTGCAATTTAAATTACTCTCCCAACCTTGGTTGTTTGATTAATCATCATTAAACCATTCCATATTTTTCACTATTTGATTACTACCATAAAAATTGAAAGATTCCACGTCATTCTTTAGGTAACTCTTTGAAATTATTCCCTTAAGATGCTTCACTAGTTCATAAAGATCCCTCCCATAGTCAGTATGTTCTTAAGTGTTGGTCCTTGCTGTAGAATTCTCCAATTGAGCCATGATTTCCTCAAGGCTCAATATCTTTTCTTCTTGATACTCAATAGGTTGGTTCATAAATTTAGAGTGATGGATATGTGGAGGATGTTGAGGACTTTATCCTACAACGAAAGTTCCTAAAACCAATAGTAGTCAAAATCTACCATATCTTTCACTACAGCAAAATGTTGCTTACATGACGATTAAAAGATGGTCTTAAAAAAATCATCACTATATCCTTCGTGACGTTTTAAATCCAAAGATTAGACGACGGTTTTTTAGCATCCCTCATCTAATGTTCAGTATATTTTGAACCCTATATGCATCCGGTCTTTTATTTTTTATCTATTTTGAAATTTTCAGTCTCTCTTCCCCAATCGCCCTTTCCCTTTTCACCTCTTCCATCACCGCCATGTCATCGTGCTTCCTCCATCGCCGCCATCACCTTGCCTAGCCTCCTTCGTCGCCCATTCTCTCTTTTCCCTTTCTGTTGGACATGATGCCCTAAGGAGTAAAAATGTAATATGTTTTTTGAGATATTTTTATCAACAAAGAATTTATGTATTATTTATATACCAAATCATGTCCTCTTTACATTCATATTTGTTGAATGTATGTTGAGCAAACAAAAGTCTAAGACTGTCAGTCTAAACCTTTAAAATTTGGCATATGATGGACAGATTATGCAGAAGACATAATTCTTAAGATGACCGTCTAAATCATAAGATCCACTAGAAAAAGGAATAAAGTTGGCCATCGGAGATGGACTCTACGAATAGAAATATTGACACATTGTCATAGGTGACAATGTGTTGGATTGGGACATAAAGTGAATTGATTTGGATTAATAATTCTGTCTCGGTAAATCGATTCACTTTAGACAATCATATGTTTTGTATCTTAATCCTAAGATGAATAGTTAGCCTATTGTCTTGACTTATGTCTTTTGATGTACCAAAAGGTGATATCCATATTTTAATAGTAGTACGCATGCAAGTACGTTGGAGGCATGACTCTTCGCAGCATAAACCTGTTATTCATAAATATGGAATCTATAGCTCCTCTTTAGGAGTAGAGATATCTTCTTATATACGTTATCTTGTAATTGAAAAACTAAAGCGCTCAACCATTTGGATACATAGGTGTAACCAAATGGTATACCGTCTATGGATGGTAATTTTTTCGATGGTGAGATAATGAAACGTGAGATAAAAATAATCGGGAAAGTAAGACAGAACTTATCCTTAAGCCAATTATGGATAAGTCTTTGGGGATATGATATATTATAATATGTCATAGAGACTTAACTATATAGGCTTTGTAATTTTATATAGTTCGAGAGTGTAGCTCTAACCTTTAGTGGAGTAGCGTTAAAGTTGATAATTATGAAATATATATCGGGGATATTGGGTTTCATAATTATCAGGAGCTTGAACTATATAGGTCCATCAGGTCTCCTTTGCTAGCTCATAAAATCCTGTAACGATATGGCGTGCTTTTCTAATAATTGGTGACTTGTGTCAAATTATCAGATTGGCTAAAATTTGATAGGATCAGATAATTCATGTCTGTTTATCGGTTGAACTAATTTGTGAATAAATTAATTCAAGATAAAATTGTTGAATTATTGGGATCAGATAATTCATGTCTGTTTATTAGTTGGATTAATTTTGAATAAATTATTCAAGATAAACTTGTTGAATTATCAAGATTTTTTATTTTCTAGAGATTATCTAGATATAACTATTTTAATCAGATAACTTCTCTATTAGATTATTTGAATTAAAACTAAAGCTCTATCCTAAGAAATTCAGGTGGAAAATAAAAATTCACATGGATCATTTATCGAAAGCTTGGCAAGCTGATCGATCGGCCTACTAATGGAGCAAGTTCGGCGGCTGATCTGCAAGTTCGACCTGTCAACTAAACATTAAATAAATCACATGTTTCTACACAAATTTTATCATATATTGATCCTAATTTGATTCTAATTCAAGTTTTCGAGGCCTTATCTAATAAAAACTTACTCCTAGGCCCAACCTCTATAAAAAGGGGAGTAAGACTTATTGTTATTTAGATCAGTTGAGAAAACTAGAGTAAGACTCTGTTAGTGAGACTCTATGACTCCCCAGAAAGCTATTGTTCACAAATCATGAATTATAGCTTTAGGTTTTTTCTCAATTGATTGGAAGGAGAGCTACCTAGTGGAAGAGCTATATGAGTGTACCCACGCACACACCGATCATGGATAGAGAATAGCAAAGAAGGTCAATTAGTTGAGGTCCTTTTGGAACGCACATCTCTTTACGGGTTGCTGGAGCTTTTCTGCATTTACGAGGTTAGTAAGATCTAGTTAATTTATGAATATAATATGTCAACTTGTGTTTTTGGAAAATACTCTGGCATAAAAATTTTTAAAATTCTATTGTGTACTATTTTTCCAACACTTTTTTCATCACCCAGTCTTCGCCCAACCTCCTCCATTGCCCATCTCCTAGCCATCGTCTCGCCTCCACGCTTCCAAGAACTCCATCAATCAATATGCCTCAACTCTTTATTCATTTTTTTTATTTGATAAAGTGTTTGTATATGGGTATGTTAGTTTTGGTATTGAACTTGATAAATAGTTTGTTTTGATATTAAACTTGATAAATATAGGTATGTTAGTTTTAGGTTTATTTTGTTAATAATATGGGTATTTTTGTTAACTTGATAAATATGATATTGTACTTGATTAGTAGGTTTAATTTTTTTTTTGCAAGTAGATTATTAGTTTTAGTTTTTATTTATTATTTAACTAATTAAATTTAAATTATTTTGCAATTGAATTTTTTATTGGATTGGAAATTGCTAGTAAATTTGTTGTGAGATTAAGTAAATTTTGATTTGAGTATGTAGCAATGGATAAGAAATAGATAAATGCTAATGGAATGAGTAATGAATATGAGAAAGCAGTTGAGGAATTTATGGCTTTTGCTAAGTCTAATATGAAAGGGAGTATGATTCGTTGTCCTTGTATTGACGGTGGAAACATTAGAAGGCAAACATATAATGATATTTGGTTTCATTTGTATCAATATTAGATTGATCAAACTTATCGAGTATGGATATGGCTTAGTGAGGAAGTCCCCACTTCATCATCAGTGGTGAGAGAGAATGTCCATGTTAGTAACAGCATGAATGACGAGGATAATGACGGTAATAACTTGGTTGACATAATGAATGATATGGAAGAAGACTTTGTACACCGATCAAAGTTATTTGAGACGATATGAAAGATGTGGAGACACTGTAGTATAAAAATTGTTCGAAGTATACCAAACTATCTGATTTGACTGGATTATGTAATTTGAAGGTAGGGGTGGGTGGTCTAATTGAATTTTTATAGGACCTTCAGAATTTTTAAATGATGCATTTTGGGATAACAATAAAGTGCTAGTAAGATGTATGAGATAAAGACGAAGTTAAATACTCTAAAAATAGAGTACGAGAAGATACGTGCTTACTCGAATGATTATATGCTATATCGGAAAGAAAGTAAAGGCTTGGATGAACGTCCGGTGTGCAATGAGTCACGGTGGAAGAAAGCTAAGAAACTATTAAAAGGAAGAAAAGGTGTATCGGCTATGGTGTTATGGTTCCTTCCATTGGAACTACGCTTGAAGCAATTGTTTAACAACGTGGATCATGCAAAGGATTTAACTTGGCATCATGACAAGAAAATTGATGATGGCATGTTAAGACAGCCAGATCAATGTGCCATGAAAAATCCAAATTTTAGTGCAAAACCAAAGAATCTTCGTCTTGATTTATCTATAAATGGAATAAATCCTAATAGTAACAAAATACCAAGCACGGTTTTGGCCAATCATTCTTGTCAACTACCACATTCCACTAGACTTGTGTATGAAGCGAAAATTCTTGATGCTAACTTTGTTGATCTCTTGACTTAATCAATTGAGAAATGACGTCAATGTGTATCTGGCACCATTGATCAATGAGTTGAGGAGATTTTGAGAAAGTGGAATACAAGTCCAAGATGCTTACCGTGAGGAGACCTTTACACTTTAAGCAATGTTGATGTGGACTATTAATGACTTTCCTACATATGGAAACCTATCTGGGTACTTGGTCAAGAGTTCAATAGGTTGTCCTATTTATATGATGGATACATATTCATTTGGGTGAAGCATGGTAAGAAGACAGTTTACAATGGGCATAAATGGTTTTCGCCTGTGAAAAATCCATATCGTAGACAGAAGAAAGCATTTAATTGTAAGACTGAAAAAAGACGACCTCCAACACCGTTGATAGTTGGCCAAGTGTTTAAGATAATGAAGAATATCAAAGTGGTTTTTGGGAAGTCAAAAAATAAGAAGAATGTACTAGTAAGAGAACGATCATGGAAGAAGAAGTCAATTTTCTTTTAACTTCCATGCTAGAGTGTTCTTTTCGTTCGTCACTGTTTAAATATCATGCACAGTAAGAAGAACATTTATAAATCGATAGTGGGTATGTCGTTCGACATTCCCAACAAACTACAGATGGTCTTAATGCACTGTTGAATCTTATCAAAATAAAAATAAAAGGTGATTTGGCTCCCAAGAAAAAGGGTGCTTGAACTTACTTACCTCAGACCAAGCACACCTTATCGAGACAACAGAAGAAAAAATTTTGTGAATGATCTACTTTGATCAAAGTTCTAAAAGGGTATTCTTCAAACTTTAAAAAACTAGGTGTCAATGAAGGAGTTGAAGCTTGTTAGTATGAAGACACATGATTGTCATACTTTGATACAACAATTGTTGCCACTTGTGTTGCGTCGAATTCTTCCGTTGGAGGTGAGATATGCATTTACAAAGTTTTGATTCTTTTTCAACTCCATATGCCCCAAGATGATAGATCCAATGAAGCTTGAAACAATACCAGCAGAGTTGGTATGCATGCTTAAGAAGTACTTTCCACTACCTTTTTTGACATTATGATTCACTTAACGGTGCACTCAGTACGTGAAGCTAGGCTTTGTAGGTCGGTGTACTTGAGGTGGATGTACCCTTTTAAAAGATACATGAAGATTTTGAAAGGTTATGTCGAGAATCGAAATAGGCCGGAGGGTTGTATTGTGAAGAATTACAAAGCCGAATAAGCCGTAAAATTTTACTCAGAACACTTGTCTAATGTCAAAGCAGTCGGTTTGCTAAGAAAGGTTAACATTAAGCCAAAAGCAAAGTCTACCAATACTCTGTCATCTGTTTCTTACAAGGAATGGGAGTAAGCATGTCTTCATGTTTTACACAATACTTGTGTGGTCGAACGATTCATAGAGGTCCACATGAAGGAAATAAAATATACAAATCCCAAAAGAAGGAAGAATGAGAAATGGTTACAAGATGAATACAACTGTACTTTTAGAGAGTGGATACAGACACATATATAACAAGGCTCAGGAGTCTCAAAGCAAAGGTGTCTCAAAAGACTTGTTTAAGTTGGCTGGAGGACCCTCATTCACATTCATGAGATATACTTCACATTCCATAAATGGTTATACCTTTTACACTCGCGAAAGAGATGAGAAGGACCCCATTCAAAATAGTGGTGTATGTCTTCATGTCAATTCTAAGCATGTGTCTTTTGCAAAAGACAAAAACCTCATGTACGAAACAATGACCTATTATGGTTATATTGATGACATTTAGGAACTTGACTATTGTGGACTTCAAGTAACTATTTTTAATTGCAAATAGGTCAACAATAAGTACATGAATGTTGATAATGACGTTGTTATAGTAATAGACTTTTGAAGATTAGGTTACAAGAATGATCTGTTCATCATGGCATTGTAAGCTAAACAAGTCTTTTATACCACTGGCATTAAAGATTTAGGGTTGTCATTAGTCATTCTGATGAAGCCAAGAGCAATTAGTGATGATGATGAGGATAATGACAAAGGCAGTGATATTCCATCTTTTAGCAAAAGATTTCCATCGATGGAGAAGATTGATGTTTTTTATAAGAAAATTCATATTTAGTATGTTTAGATATTTAATGGACTTGTGTTGATAACTCTAATAAAGGTAAGAGGAAGGTAATCACTTTTATGTTTTTTGTTTTTTTTCTTATTGAGCTATTTAATAAAATATTTCATTTGTATTGCATTATGTTGTATTTCATTCACTTGGATGTTATACCGGAAACTTTGTTATATTCTTATTTGACATGTCATAATCATTTAATTACAAAGAAAGCTTATTGAAATTGCATGTTCAATTTTTTTTTTCTTCCTTTAATTTATAGTTGTTTTAAATATTTTATGCGTTATAATTATTTATTTTTCAAGCGTGAAATATAGTAAATGGTTAATATCTATGAATTGTAAGGCCATAAAATAAAATCACAAGATATTAGGCTACCCATGGGAAAAATGACCAATACAACAATATTTTTTTCAGCTAAAGACTTTAGATGACAGTTTTTTAATAACATCGTCGACAAAAGCTAACATTAGATGATGGTTTTTCTAAAAAACCGTCGTCATCTAATGTGGATGCCTCCTACCAAATGCCAACTCTAGTCGACCTTAGACAACAATTTTTAACCGTCTAATCTTCTGCATGTAGTAGTGCTTCGACAAGTGAATTTCACTCTCATGACCTCTATTTAACAAGTGACCACTAGTTTCCAAAGCTCCATTATCTACCTAACTTCTTGTTTCATCACCCAATCCATTGTAGAAGAAGAAACTAAGAGCCAATTTTAATAACTATGGTTGGGAAATCTTTCTACCAAGTCATTGAATCGCCCCCAAGCGGTATAAAATGGCTCCAAGTATTATTGGGCAATACCTGTGAATACCTAATGATGCAAATCTCAAAGCACCTTACAAGAAAAACAAGATAAACAAGATTAAAAACAAAAAGAAAAAAATTAAAAAACAAAGAAAAGAAAACTAATCAAAACTAATAAAAGAAACAAGTGCCACAATTCGATGCATCCTAAGAGAGCTTATAAATTAGTCCTTGGTAAAATTGTATTGTTATTGAGTTTAGTGATGAGCAAAGGTCATTCTTGTAGAGTATTGATCTTTATTAATTTGTTGTCAATTTTTGCAACAACAAATATGATGAGGGAGTTTTGATTTAAAAACTTAAATTAAAAGAAAACTAAAAGGAAAACTTAAAATCTATAAAACTCGAAAATAAATAAAGTTGTGAGACAATGATGACAAAACTAGTTAAGGTCCAGCACTAAACATGTAATTATGATTTATATTCAATATTATTCATAATTTACTATTGAAAGTATCAATCATAGATAATAATAAGCTCTTTTTATTAATACCTTCTATTTATGTCGTTAAAGAAAACAAGCTCTTTATTTAACCCCTTTTCCTTTAAACAACCTAGAACAACCTCTCTAGATTTAATCTAATGGAAGCATTGAGATAAGAAAGATAGGTTGATCTAAGAAATAAACAGACAAGCTCGATTTATTTAGCTTAAGTTATGTTCCACATGCAATCATATGAAAACTTGACCATAATCAATAATTATAATTTGCTACTAATGATCAGAAAAACAAGACAATAGAATCAAGGATTTTAATCTAGCAATAAATAATTTCTATGCATCCACTGCAAATCTGGTTTCGTTTAATGATGTCGTTTCAACTATATAGTTGTAACTAATACATTGTAAAACTCTTATATGCTATAGTGTAAAGTAAAAATATGTACAGTGTAAAGCTTTCACATGTTACTGTAAATTCATTCTAATTTTTTGTTCTAACTATATTGTCAAATGCACTCAGAATTGGAAGAACATAAATGATTCAACTGAAATATTGAAAAATAATATGTAAATATTCAATCATAAATTATGTCTGAGGTTTCGAAATCACTATTAACTAAAAAATAAACTAGCCTAACATATTTAAAAAGAATACTAAATAAAAATTAACGACAAAGGAAGTTCAAGAGAATAAAGAAAACAAAGAATGGTAATAGTCTTCAAGAATCTTCTACACAGATTATCCTCTTCTAAGCCACCACTTGAGTCTCTTTATCTCTTCTATTCTTTTTGGCCCCTAAAACTGATTAGAAAAGCTCTCCAAAATTTTCCCTGGAATGGCCTATTTATAGGCTTCCAAGTGATGGGAAAGACTAGGAATCAAGGGCTTTAAAAATACGAAACTTACTCTCTAAGTTTGCTCCAGTGCCATGTCTTCAATCCTCTAGCACCACGGCCTCAAATTACGATAACCCTTTTCTTCCTTGGCTAGCACTACAACACCTAAATCCTAGCACCGTGGCCCTCATCTCTTCGTCTTTAGCACTAATTTTGCTCAACATGCATGGCCATGGCGCCTAGACTATAAGACCGCAGAGCCCACCATTAAAAAAACTATGGTAATACATTTTTTTTTGTCACTACAATAAATTTGAGATTATACGACCTTTATTTAATGACCTTTTCTCAAAAACTGTAGTGATAAAGGAAAAAAACGCGGGGAGTTACGCCTGCGAAGATGAAAACCGTCGTGGAATCCGCAGCATGTACCCCAATAGTTTTTTAAAAAGCCGTCGTGGTAAGCCGAATCTACCACGACAGTTTTTTAAAAAACCGTCGTGATAAATTCCTCACATAGCACGATGGTTTTTTAAAAAATCGTCGTGGTAAGAGGCATATTATATGACAGCTTTTATAAAAACTGTCGTGAAAGATGGTTAGTAAAAATTAAAAGACCGCTCTTACCACAATCAGTGAAATTTTAAAGGGCTCACTCTCTCTCTCTCTTTCTTATTTAAATTAGTACTCAAACTCAACCTTTTTCTCTCTAAATCTAGTCCTACCTCTCTCTCTCTAACCCTTAAGTCCTCTCTCTCTACCACTACCGTCATCACTATCGTCTTTGCCTTGATCCAACATGCTAGCTATTAGCCTCAAGACCTCCACAACCTACGAGCTCGTCACCATCCCTCGTTTTTGAAGGTTCTTCTCTTCAAGTGTCTTCTCTTTAAGCTCATTGCCTCTATGAACCCACCATGGTCCACGTCCGACCATTGTTTAGTAAAATTTTGTTTCTCTTTTTATTGTTTAGTTTTTTTTTTATTTTAGTTATATAATTTTAGTTTTAATTATTTATAGTTTGTATATGTGATGCTCACTATAGTTTGATGAACTCTCTAACTATTCTTCTCTTTGAGCTCATTACCTCTATGACCCTCCCATTGCCCACCTCCGACCGCCATTTAGTAACTTTCGATTTCTTTTTTAATTTTTAGTTATATTGTTTTAGTTTTGATTATTTTATGGTTTTTGTGAACTAATTTGTTTTAGTTGTTTAATTCTAACTTTAGTTTTAGTTTTAGCTTTAATTACTTTCTATGTATTTTTGCATGTATTTGTATATGTGATACGCACTACATGTTTGATGAAGATCCTCTATGACCATGATAGCAATTATTTAAATTTTTTGTTGCTTAAAACTCACTAGCAATCAGGGCCTTGTATTTGTGGTTAATATATAAGACTAGCCATCCTGTAGGAAATTAAAAATTCTGGTAATTTTTTTTTTGCTGATGACTGATCTTCCACGACGGTTTTTACCAAAAACCATCGTGGAAACTATACCTTACACAGTAGTTTTTACAAAAACCGTCGTGGAAGGTAGAAATTAACCAAGATTATATGACGGTTTTTATTGAAAACTATGATACAATCTACACATTCCAAGACAGTTTTTTAAAAAACCATCGTGGTAGCCTCCTATGGAACACACTTCATAGTCGCTGTTAGCGGCATTCTATGACGGTAAAAAACTGTTGTAAAAAGTCTCTTTGGTACCACGACGGACGATTTCACAACCATTTTTTATCGTCGTGAATGCTTTACACAACGATTTAAAACCATCGTGTAATCGTCAATTTTTACTAGTGTGTGCTTTAAGTGATGTCTTTCTTCTCCAATCATTCCTATGACTCTAAAACACCTACAAAACATAAAAACGCTAATAAAAACTCAAATTAATCAAGAAACTTAGCAACAAAGCATAGAAATTTCGACAAAAAAATATGTGAAATTACATTCTTAGTTTTTAAAGTTTTTCTAATCCTTTCAAGATCCATCTCATGATACTCCATAAAATAAAGATTATTTTCAAGAATAACATTAATAAAAACTCTAATAGTAGAACTAGAATTACGTTTTGCGACCTTCATTGCTAACACTACATGCCAACAATTACAAGCCCGACCGATGCATTTACGTTATCAAAAATACCCTTAATGAGTCTCGCAATTGCTATAAATTATGAGCCATGACGACATTGGTAATTATAGTATTGGACTACTTGGAAAAAATAAATTACTATTCTATAAGCATAACAATACTGATAGAGCTAATCTAAGTGATATTTCACATTATTTAAATTGAAAACTAATCAAACCAATTTGTTCCCTAAAAATACAACCCCTACTGTTTTTTAGGAAAATTTAAAAGTATCATCTGAGTGTATTCAAAATACCACAAATATACCGTGGGTTTTAACTAATCAAAAAAATTATCCTTTCAGTTCTTTAAAAGCGTTTAAAAAAATTGTATGTTATTTAAACATTTAAAAAAATTAGAAATAGATTTAAAACAAAAAAATTGATGAAACTATTTAAAATTAAACAAATTCAAACTAAAAATTAAAAATAAACCTAGGTAGCAAGAAGCAAGAAACAAGAAGCAAAATTGAATGTTGGAGTAAAATGACTATGGGCAGGGTAGGTTTGGCCAAGTAGATTGGCGAATTGGTCTGATTTGTTTCCAAATTAAATAATAAGTGGAAGATCACTTACGCTCCAACTGATATAAGATATGGAGAGCAGGATGGATAGAGTGAGTTAGATAGACGGAGAATATAAAGGATGAAGAAGATTATAGAAATTCTTTATGTTGTTTTGGTAAGGGGGAGGGATAGTTGAAACAAGGATGATAGTCATTCATCTAATTTTTATATTATATATTATACTATTCATTAATAATTTATTTTGAAGAATAAAAAAGTCTTTTTATTTAAATTTGGGTGGATTTGTTGATTTCCCCCATTAATAGAAGAAACCAAATTGGCGGACGTAGAGGGAAAGGCCCTCCCTCTATGTCTCCTTCCTCTTCTACTTCTTCTAACCAAACAAATTATTCTTTCTCTCCCCCCATAACTCTCCCTTCCTCCATCTCTCCCTCCTACTAAACATAGTGTTAAATTTGCTCTATGAGTATCGTTATATTTGCAAAATTGTATTTTTATTTTTCCAGGTAGTAATTATTATAACTACCAAGTGTAATTAGTACCATAACTTATATGGTGATTGTAGGACTGACTAAAGGCAATCTTGACAATGTACATGCATAAGGCTTGCAACTAATAATGTGTCAATATTAGAAATGAAAGTTTCAATAAACAATATCGCTCCTACTATTAAAATTTTTATTAGTGTTATTTTTTAAAATAATCCATAAATTAATTATCATAATCATCATCTGTGCCTATTGGGCAAATTATTTTGGATGGCTGACTCCTTCCAACACATATGATCTTCTTTACTATTCTCTTTTCCTTGAATTTAACTAGTTTATGGTGTGCCAATTGATTCTCTTAACTTTCTCAATTCTTCTTCTAATGTTTCTTAGCTATGTGTCGCGAGCTTACTTTCTCCAAAGGTACTTATGTGGCCTTAACACTACCCTGATGCTAAGTCAGCCTAACTCACTCACGCTCTTACCTAGAACACAAGGGAACACAAGAGAGAGCAAGGAGAACTCTGAAAAGAAAAGAATGTTGTATTAAGCCTAAGAGAACTTTACAAGGCTTTAAGATTCCTAGATTTCTTGGATTGATTACAAATGAAAGGGTTGGTCCTATTTATAGGCATGCTCTTCCTAAATCAATGGCCTAGATTGAAACACATGGCATTGATCCAACAGCTACTAATTCCTATCTAGAATATTCTAGTAGAGTATGGAAGATATTTACAAGTATGGAGTATTTTAGAGAATTCTACACTACCCTACATGTTCCCTAAGTGCTCCTAAAGTTCTACACAGTTTCAGAGTGCTTTTGAGTCTTCTAGGACCTTTTGGGTTCTTCAAAACATGTCTAGACTGGTGTAGAACCTCCTGGAATGCTGTGGAATAGTATAGATCACTCTAGACTTTTCTAGAATCTTCCTTGGGCCAACCTACTCTCAAAAATGCCCAAGAAAAGTGAGTAGCCTCTTTGTTGCTTGGCAAGGCGTGACATATGGCTTTCTTAGCTATAAAATGTTAGGATTAATGCCCTAAAAACTAAATACATAGAATGTATTTAAGACATTTTAGACTAATAATAATAATGCATTTATTTAATGGATTGATGTTAATTATTTTATTTCCTTTTCACTTTCACCTTTGGAAACTAATTTTCTTACATGCATACATGGATGCATGTATGCTTGCATACATACACACAACGACAAGTCAAGTTATGCAACATGGGTCAAATTTATAGGGACGAGAGCCGATTCCAACTTGTTTGTTTGACCAAGATATCAGTCCCTACCAGCCATGAAAACTGCCTTGTTGATTTAACCACATCGCTTATCTTGGGTAATCAATCTAACTTGGGAAGCAATTTTGGCTTGTCGTTCTGATTTTGATTTTAATCTGAACTTGTCAATCTAACTTTGGTTCATCCTAGTCTATTGGTTCATCCCCAACAATGATCTCAACCTGTTGCTTCAACCCTAATGCCGATCCTAACTTGTAGATCCTACTCCAATACTAATCCCAACCCAACGATTTAAACCTTGGCATCGACCTTAACTTATTAGTTGAAAACAACCTAATTAATATATATAAATATATATTAAAAGAAAATGTTTTCATATCCTCAATTTAAAAAAAAATTTGAGAACATAGAAAAGAAAAAAATAATCCACTAAAAGTTTTTAAAAAAGATTAAAAAAAGGTAATGTTATAGAGTGTGCTCATAATAATCTAATGAAAATTCGATAGTCAAGAACTGAGAAATGCAATAGGGTAATTTTTTTTATCCTATTAAAAACATTCTTAAAATACTATCTTGGGATATGTTGAGGGTGAACTCGGCGCCACCGCCGAGGAGCTTACTCCGAATGGTTAGCCAAACAGCTCGACAAAGTTTCGAGAAGCCTACAACCGTTCCTAATGAGCCTAGGTCTTTTGTCTGAGGTGCTTATCAGGGTCCCCCAGACCGCACCTTAACAGGTTGCCACCTCAAACTGAGCACCAGCTCGAGTCAGACACCCCTTACTCAAAAGTGGGTTGCTACTCGCTATCACTAGCCAACATATGGCAAACAACTCACCGTCGAATGAGAAGCAATCCATCGTTGGAGGGACATGACACTTATCTTCTGCCATCTGACACGTCTTGATGTGACACTCGGGTCGTGGGTAAAACCCACCTAACACCCGGTCCAAGTGGTAGCCTATAAATATGATACATTTATTGCATTCTGGAACACACACTCCTTCCCACCTAACAAGTTCCTGACCTCTACCGAGCAGCCCCTGCCTTGAGCATCGGAGAGCCCTTATCTGTTGATTGACCTTTATTTGCCTCCAAAGCGTCCATCCTCTTATTGTAGGTGCACCCAGGCAAGCAGAGATGAACAGGGAAAAGCTAGGTACCGTGCGTTGCCACACGTGGTGTTGATTCAAAGCCGGACTCAGGTAAGCATCAACAGGATATAAAATAAAATAATGTCATACAATTTTATTATATTTTATAGTATTCACATGTTAGTTAATTGTAATATAATTATAATATGATTTGATATTTTAAATTATACATTACTAATGTATTATATGATTGTAGTAAAAAAATCAGTTAGTTTGTATAGTTTTCATTAATTTTAAACAAGAAAAAGAATTCGAAATTTACACTTTCATCTTAAGTAATTGCGTATTACTCAATCTAATCTGATTTACATAGTAAGAGACAAGTACACCGTGTCACTAAAGTCCACCCAAAAAAATCACATGAAAGAAAAAAGGGATAAAAGTGGGTTGGTGGTGCTCACGTTAAGACACTATACGCCTCCTCTGTTTTTCCACCTTTGCTCTTTGTCCGTGTCCCTTTGTGATTAAGTTAGCTGGCATTCAATAATTTTAACCCAATCTTTTCTTTATTAACCTATGCTTTGATTGTTTGGTTTGATTTGATTTGATAATACCCCATAATGCTCAACCACCTTCTTTATCTTTGGCAAACCAAAAGAAGCTTTTTTTTTTTTTTTTTTTTTTTTTGAAGTGAGAAAAAGAAGGGTATTTAAGGGCACACAATGATATTTAGTTAGTGATGCAAAATTCATATGGGTGCACAAAGTTTTAGTGCTACTAGGGCTATGATTAGAGCACTTGGATGGTGATGGCTTTGCAAAAGTATGGTTAATTAATTAATTCCGCCACCAACAGAAAAGGAAAGGAAGAAGACAAGCAATTATATATAAGATTTCTTTTTGTGGCTGAAACAAAAAATATACCAATTTTAATTTTCAATATCATTGTCCTATGTGCTGGAAAGCTTACCAAATAACATGGCTTCGCTGCCCAAGTCTCCTACATTTTGATCGTCTAGAAATACTTTATATTCTGTAAATATAGATACATATGTATATACACTGTCTCTTAAGAAATAATTTAAGATGGAGATTTGAATACAATACGTTATGATAAAGTTGGGTTTAATATTACCATCTTTTGGATGTAATAATACGGTGTTTGAAAAATATGGTCAGAACTGAAACTTTTAAATTAAAAAC
This sequence comes from Artocarpus hirsutus, assembly GCA_946598075.1. Classification (NCBI taxonomy): domain Eukaryota; kingdom Viridiplantae; phylum Streptophyta; class Magnoliopsida; order Rosales; family Moraceae; genus Artocarpus; species Artocarpus hirsutus. Next base: position 6,552 of record CAMOHE010029545.1, on the reverse strand, counting down.
TACAGCATGTGAAAACTTTACACTGTAGCTTATTTTTTTCTGATCACATGTGAAAGCTTTACACTATAACAACTGCAAGTTTTGGTAACAACTGATTTTACAAATCACCTTTCGTTTTTCTTTCCATATGCTAGTACTCGTAAGTTACAAAAGGAGATCTATGTTTTCCCTATGATCACTCCCTAATTCTGATGATGACATACTTGATCATAAGTTCTTTAATTTCTGTACCGAAAAAACTTTACCAACTTGGTTTTTTCATTTTTTTTCCACGGACATAAATTTTGTACACACAAATAAGTATTTGTGCATTTCCACAATGATGTTCCCAAAAAGTCTCACATAAAATAATTGTGAAGATGGCTCTCCATCTTAAGATAATTAAGAGATTAATTTATGAGCTCTTTGGTTTCCCCCAACTTTTAAGGATGAGTTGTAACTAATACATTCCTGACAAATGATATATATATATATATATAAAATATGTATGTATGTATGTAGTTAAATAAACTCTACATACCACTTTCAAAGCTTTCAAGTACACATGGGTGCAGGGCGTATGCTTCCAATAATTGTTACAATATTTGTTTTTATAAATTTGAATTAAAAAAATTGATTGAAACTAATAGTAAGTGTTTCTGATCTAATTCTATGATGTTGTACTAAACAGGGCCTATATTCTAGTACATTAGTAAATTATAGGTCTGAACAGAAATAATTAACAAATTATTATAAGCCCCAATTGAAATAAACAAATTACAAGAAGGAAATGATCATCAGACTTTTTTTTTTATCAATCAAATTCAAGGGAAACAAAATTTTAAAAGAGGGTGACAATTGAGGTGTGTTGATTAATATCTACAATATATATATATATATATATATATATGAGAAAAACTTCAACTCTCAATTACCGATATTAACCGGCAAGGTGTTTAGGAAGTAGCAACGAGGGATAGCAAGTGGTTGTAAAAACTAAAAAAGGTTCTAGAGACAATTGCATGGAAATGCATGTACTCTTTTGTCAGCATATCACTGTCAGCTTATACCTACACAAATGCCCCGACACGATTGGAGAGCCTTTGTCTGTTTGATTTAACCCACGACTTTGTCGTTCTGCTTTGATCAGAAAGCTACAAGCGTTTTCCAGCCTTTTCCTTCCTATTTTTTAATAAAAAATAAATAAATAAATAAAACTTGTTATTTTTTTATTTTTTAAGGAGTGTTCATTTGATGGGCATGGAAAAAGATGTTTGTCGGTTGATATTTGTCATTTAATTGTTAGATTTTCACAAAAAAAAATAATTTTGATCAAATTTAAACAGTTTTAAAACGTACAAAATAGCAATGGAGATTCGCATTAAAAAAGTTCTATTTTATAAGAGATTTCTTTAATATGCATTGAAAAAGAAATTCACAGGTAAGGTAAGTACCCTTACAAAAAATAATAATAATAAATTTGAACAAAATATAATAGTAAGAAATAAAACCCCAACTACCAACGGGTCCCAACTCGAGAAGGGTCTTTAAAGAGAAAGATACGTTTATTTAAGGTTTTTCTAGGGTGGAGGTTCTTTCTAATAGTACATGTTTTCAAATTGATAGATCTGTTTAAAATTATTTATTTTATAAATCTAAGGGGTAAAAAACAAATACCAATAAATTACCTTTGCCTCTTTTAAAAGAGTAGATAAACTAATGTTTTATCTCAAAATTTGTGACAGAGGGGTAACTGGTAAGAAGAGTACTAAGACTGGGGCAGTGGGTGCATTGTCTTTCCGATGTATGTTCCTATATATGACACATGCACGTGTTTTCTTAACTGGTTGACTCTGTTAAATATTTAGGGGCTGTCCTTTAACAGTAAGAAATAATAAGGGTCACCACCCAATTGAACAAGAAAGGTTGTTTTGACTTTCTCATTTTCTTTTTCTTTTTGTGATATATATATATATATATGTATGTATATATTTTCATTTTTCTTTGAAGGTTTATTATGAGCAGTCCAGGATATTGGCTTAATTCTTTAGCTCTAGGTTGAATGGAACTTGTTTTATTCACGAAGTAGAAAACTACATATGTAACCCCATTTAGCATTGTGCGAAGGACCAAAATGTTAGAAAAGACCATGCATGGTTTACAGAAAATAAATAATCTACAGGAACGAGAGAAAGAAAGAAAGAATGTTCTGGTCATAAATGTCCCTTCTGTTTTCTTTTTAATTGAAATGATTAGGTATTGATGTGTCTTACATGATGTAAGCTTTTAGTCAATTTTTTTGTGAGAACAAAAAAAACAAAATACTCTCCTATTAGTATTTGTCTTTCAACTGTCATATTTTGTATAAAAAAAGTGATTCCAACTAAATTTTATAATGATCCATACGTCCACATATGATATTGTCCCTTTTGAGCCTAATCCCGCGTGATTTTGTTTTTGAGCTTCATCTTAAAAAACCTCGTACTATTAAAAGATGGTGTACTTGCTCATAAATTAATAGAGAATTTTCATAAATGTAATCTTTTAATATTTAACTTTTTATAAATGCCATATGTTTTTATTTGTAGCCCAATTTAATATGTAATATGAATAATAGTATGGCATAAACTTTTCTAAGTATGACATAAATAAACACAATTTTTAAAAGTGTGGCATAACATGTAATTTTCTTTAAATCAAGAGATGGCTATTATAAATCTAACATTACAAACCATGCACTCCTAGTGAGAGTTCCCACTAAAAAAGTCCCCCTATATCTTATCCCTAAAAAAAACATTCACATTTGTTTTATCTCAATATCTAATATGCAGAGGAGACAATATAATAAAAGATAGATAGATAGATAATGTCTCAAATGGTTTACTATGTATGTTTTTTCCCCTACCGATAATAGGCGATAGTCTTAGTAGACAAAAAGTTTAGGATCTTTTTAGCATATGAGTACGTTTATTTAAGAAAAATTACACAATCCATCCTTCTAACTTTCACATTTTGATAAAATTTTGTACTCTTTAATCTTGAAAACTAGACTTGTACCCCTTACATTAAAACTTTTGATTTTAAGGTTACTTTTTTCTTAAAAATTTAGGTCAAATTTTGGTTATGAAAAGACCACTTTGCCCTAACGTTAATTAGGCAATATGTTTGAATTACACCTAAATTCTCAAAAGCAGTAGCTTAACATTGGAATTTATCACACCCAAATGCAGATCATGGCAAATGCCAACAAAATTAGCAGAGTTGTATATTTTGACTCTGCCTTATGAGATGAGCTCACTCACGCAAAGTTGGCTTGAGGCAGGCACAAATAAGGCGAGCTCCACGCCGTTGGAAGGACGCTTTGGTGATTTCAAACACTTTTTCAAATGTTTTTTCTTGCTCAACGGGTTTACATGGTAACATTGAAATCAAAAGTTTAAATATGAAGGTCTCAAGTACTTTTAATAACGGATGGTAAATTTTACTTAAAAAAAAGTGATAAGACGAGGTAAATTATAAAATTGTGTGCTTTTCCTATGTTATTGTATAGGATTAATTATAAAAATTTCCCATCACGGTGTTACAAATAGGAGATTAAATGATGTCTATTTTTACATTTTAAAAAAAACTGTCGTTTTGTGTATTAAAAAATCACAGGATGGAAATTTCAATGTTTTAAAGATTTCTACTCACACATTAGACGATGGCGAAACCTCATCTAATTTGCTAGATTAGACTACAGTTTTCACAAAATTGTAGTCTAATGTTAATGTTTAAAAAAAAAGTGACTTTTTCCCGCTCATTTTTTATCAAAAATTGTCAATATTTCACGTCTCCTTCTTAAATTTCAAACCCTCTCTTCCATTCCTTTAACACTCTCTTTCATTCCACTCTATTAAATTTACAAACTCTAAAGTTTTTCTCTAGAATCCTTCATTTTCTCTCTCTATGTTCTCTCTATATCCATCTTTCTCACCTCTTAACTATTTCTTTCTCACCATCTAACTCTTTATCTAAATTTCTTCTATCCTCCCAATCTTTCTTTCGTCTCTTTTACTCTTTACTCGTTCAACCCTCATCTATGACGCTGTAACTCACTGTCAAATCATTATTGTCGCTGTCGCCATCTTGCCTATGTCTTGAGTACCAAATTTGGGTACATTTAGAATATATTGAAATTTCCTTCGTTTGAATTTATGCTTTTTTTTTGAATTTTGAGTTTACTTTTGTGTTTGGTTATTATTATTTTTATTTTTTATTTTTGCTATTGTATTTTGTGGATAAACTTTAGCTATGGTTTTTGAAATATTTGTCTTATATGTATACTTATTATATATGTTTTGAAAATCATTATTTATTTTTTTTTCTATATTAGATACAAACCAAGTTTATCAAAGAACAGAATGTAAATTTGTGAATAATATTTGAAATTATTCTTTGAAATTATTATGTATTTTTTTTTACGTTGGATATGAATTAAGTATATCAAAAAAGAGGACATAAATTTGTGAATAATAGTTGAAATTATTCTTTGAAAATAAATTGTTTTGACAAAATTATTACTTTTTTTTATTTTTAAAGCTTTTAACTGGTTTTTGCAAAAACCATCATTAAAAGTAGCACATTAGACGAGGGTAACAAAAACTATTGTCTAATGTGCCCTTCAAAAACCGTCGATGTATACCACACATTACGGCTGTAGATTAGATGATGGTCTAGCTAACCATCATCTTATTTTTAGACGATGGTTTAACCTTTCGCCTATATTAGTGTCAACTAACACTATGCTCCCTTAAATTTTAAAACATAATATTTGTTCCCCTGATCTATGAATATTAACAAAACGAAACTCTTTGAATTATGATTTTGAGCATAAATAACACAAGACCACACAAATAATTAAGATTGTTGAACAATTTAGTAAATCATTATACTGTTAGCTTACCTAATGCAATTAAATGAAAGAAAAAAAAAGATTATTTTTAAAAAAATTTAAGGTTTTTTTGTTTGTATTTTTAACAATTAAATTTTTAAATTACAACAACTTTTCAAATTTAAATTAGCTTTATATATGATAAAACTACCAAAATACTCCTATTTTATGTACTAAATCTTAATTATATACTAATTTTTATTAAAACTTTGGACAAAAATCTATTTTTTGTTAATATTTTATATTGAGAGGAATGCATATTATGTTTAAAGGACATAATGTTATAAAGGCTCTATCAAAAAGGGGATGACTATGCATAGCGGATTCAGACAAACAGAGAGGAAACACTAATTTGAGTCCAGGTGCAAGGGGCAAATTTCATAAATCTTTTTAGATTTTGCTTCAACTGTCTCTTAATTAATTAGTAGCTACTATGTAAGCTATACCCATTTTTTAAACAAATTGGAGCCCATACATTAGCACTCTTTGATGATATAATAGCCTTTCCATATAAACCATCCTATAGCAAAATCTTCCCTTTGACTTCTACTAATCTAATGATATAATTGGCTAGTTCTAGCTCCTTCAATCCTACAAGGTGTTACTATCACTACTCTCTCCAATTTATGAAATACATATATCATATAAAATTTGTATTGCACCTGATTGAAATATAAACAAAGAAATGATATCCTTTGGACCGCTGGCTAGTGGCTGGTAGATAAGTTGGTGATGTCTTGTTGATAACAGAAACCCATCCTTTGGGCTTCTAGTTGGGCTACTGATTGGGGTTGTAATAACTTGTCTCGTAGAAATTGCGATGAACAGGTTTTGAACTAAACAGGATGTTTTTAAATATTTAAGGTAAATACATATTTATAGGTGAAATAATTTATCTCCTTTTGTGTTTATGGTGTAAATTGTTTATTTATCCCGTATTTACCTTGAATATCTAAAACGTGTTATTTACTTTAAAAAAAGTTTCAAAAAATGTTATTTGTCTCTTTCCTTTTTTTTGGTCCTAAAACTTAAAAAAATTAGAGAAAAAATTAGATAATCTTTCACTTTTAAATTACTTCTTTAGTTTTGTATCATTTTCTTAGAATTACGTCCTTTTTATGACAAAAATAATGGGGACAAAAACTTATAGTGCTTAAAAAAATGACAAATTTTATACACTTTATTAAGACGGCATTCCTTATCTCCAATTAATAAACCTTTCTTCCCCTTTCGGATAGGGAACTTGAATTCAGGTCATAAAAAATAAAAAATTGGGCAGATTTACCAATCAAATTAGACGTGATTACAAGATTTATTTTAGTTTTTCTTTTTACAAAATATAATATGTGTTTTTTAATACCATAAGTTGCATGTAAAATTATAAAGAGCTACAGTGTTTGAGTAACCATTTGATAAACAAGATATGTACTAAAACGAAGCATATTCTTAATAAATGTCCATACTTTCGTTATGTTATACCAAGATCAATCAATCAATTAATAATATACTAAGATCAATCAATAATTTATCAAAAATCAATCAAGAAATTACTTAAGTTACAAGAAAAAACAAACGTTTCTTCAATTTAGCAAAACTGAGGACATGATCTACTTACCGTATACTTTTAAAAAGCCCATCCA
>CAMOHE010029544.1:0-71521 GCA_946598075.1 Artocarpus hirsutus | reverse complement strand
CCTCAAACCTCCCTTAATAGGTTCTTATTTCCTTCTCGAGTACCAATTTCAATTGGTACTCGAGAAGGAAATAAGAACCTCTTAAGGGAGGTTTGAGGTTCGAACCCGAGGGACGCGAAAGAAATCCCTGAGGGGCCAGAGGGCCCCAGAGGGGACAGTACGGATGAATGGGCGGCACGGGAACGGTTCACCAATAAGAGCCACAAGTCCGAGGGTCCCGCAAGGTGGTACTCGAGAAGGAAATAAGAACCTCTTAAGGGAGGTTTGAGGTTCGAACCCGAGGGACGCGAAAGAAATCCCTGAGGGGCCAGAAGGCCCCAGAAGAGACAGTACGGATGAGTGGGCGGCACGAGAACGGTTCACCAATAAGAGCCACAAGTCCGAGGGCACCGCAAGGTGGGTCCTATGGAGGCTTGAGGTGGGGCCCACGTCGGACGCCACAACACCGATGCTTGAATTGTCCCATGTGTAAACTATCATTTGTGTAGAATACAATAGAGCAGGAGAAACAAACCCAGATGAAACAATTTGTTTCCTCCTCGACCACACTTATGCTTAGCGAGGGGGGAATTTTGGAGCATGTCTTAGGTAGGACACAGGACTAGACTAGGCCCCACACTCCCACAGAGGATTGAATTTGGCGGCATTGGTTCATCCTCTAACTCCCAGTTGGACAGAACATCTTCGATGCCTATTGACTCATATGTGGAAGACTTTCTGCAGAGATCAGTCGAATACAACATGAATATGTACCAAAGCCACAAGACATTGATGGAGTTACTGGGCCAATTGCTCTAGTGTCCAACTCCTGCCCGTGGTAGCTCATTCAACTTTTGTTCGTCTAGATCCTCCGCCTCTTCTAGACACCGCTAACGACAACAATGATGACACCAACAAGCTATAAATTTAGGGGATTAAATTATATTTTCTTCTTTGTTCAATATTTCAACATATTACATTTGGTTTGGTTTTTATTTTATTATTAGAACAATGTATCATCAATTGTCTTTTTTAATATTAAGTTTTTATTTTTATTATTATAATTCGATTATTTCTATTCAAAATTAATAACAATTATTAAAAATAAAAAATTAATAAAAACATAGTAAAAATATATTAAAAAGTTTGATAAAAGACTATTTGTGATGACATTCTTGTCGCAAAAGACTAGAAACAAAAATATATATGTGAAAACTTTTTAAAAAAATCGTCGCAAATAATAAGATCACATCAGCATCAGTTCAATTTATTGCGACGACATTTTTGAAATTTGTTGTCGCTTAATATGTTTGCCACATCACATGAATGATGAGCTAGACGACATAATTGAGATGACGTTTTTGCTACTATTTGTCGTCATAAATAACAATGCGACAACGGTATCGTCGCAAAAAAGTTATTTGCGACTAGTTATTAGCAAGGATTGAGTAGTGACGACATGTCGTCGCAAATACTTTTTTTGCGACAAATTTCTATTTGTTGCAACGGCTTTTTGTTATCGCAAAAGACCTTATTTGTAGTAGTGTATATTACACTTGTTGTCAAATATTTGTCATATCTAAAATTTTAACATTGATTACTATTAATTGATGTGTTAACTTTTACTTATAAACACAACATTTTCATTTTCAAGGTATTTAGAAATTAAAATAACTTCTTTGTAAGTTCCATTTCTAAACATTAAAAAAAAATGTGGCATTTAAAATAGTATTGTGCATTGGAGCACAAGATAGAACACATAATAAAAAGAGAAAATTACATAATATACCACTTTTTTAACTAATCTAATTTTTCATGCCCCAAGTTTTAAAATATAGAAAAATATATGTTACAAATTCTTGATATTTCACAAATTTTTAACCCCTCATTTGTTTCCCCCTCTTTCTCATATTTAGTTTAGCCCTCTTTCTTTTCTCCCTCTCCTCTCACTCTCAATCTCACTCTCTCCTCTCACTTGATTCTTTCTCCATCTCTCCTTTCACTCTCTCTCTTCCTCATCTTTCTCCTCTCTCTTTTTTCTCTTCTTCTTTTCTTTTCTCTCTCTCCTTATCCTCCTCTCTCTCTTCATTCTCCGTTTCTGCTTTTCTTTGTTGTTTTCTTTGGCTCATTATTAAACAAACTATGCATATTTGTTATTATCTTATCTTAATATTGTAAATTATTTGGATTATGACTAACATTAATATAGTGTGTACAATTAATTTTTTTTTAAATTGAAGATAAAAAAAATTACTTTAAGGGTATAAAAGTAATTGTATAACAACACATTCTAATTCTTGGTCTACGTAAACACATGAATGTGCATTCAGGGTGATTCCAATTTTGAATCCTGTAACTAAGTAAATAACTTATTATGACCCTGAATCCTTTGATTCCGATTCTGAATCCCACTTTGAATCATGTTTACACTAATTACACGTGAGTAAGTACACCATGAGTGTTTTCTTCGAATTTAACAGCGCTACCAAATAAATTCAAGGTAGAATTTTCTTCGCTTTTAGGTCCTTTTGTGGCGGCTTTAACGTTCATAGCTCATTTGAAAATAAAAAATAAATAAAGACACGTTCTTTTGTATTCCCACAAAATTCTAAAAACAAAAATAGTCTAAATATACATAAAAACATAAGAAAGAAAAAATTAATAAAATTAACCATAAAACAAAATTAACAATGTGGGACACAAAAGAAAGTTTTTTGGTTTTTTAGCAAAAAAAGAAAAAAAAATTGTTGGAAAATAAGAAATTAAGATAACAATAGAAAGCCCGAATTTTTTGTGCCCTTTTTACAAATTAAAAAAGTAAATGAAAATGAATAAATAACAACTAGCATGGAATGAACACTGTAAACCCGTATGTGCGTTCTTATTGTTCATATCTCCAAATTCACGACAAAATGCCGTCAAACATGACACTGGGTTGAAGTGTTTCTCTGCTGTCATTTCCACTTTTTCATGTCATATTGGCTTGGGTTGGAGAAGCTCTTAGTACTAGAGTGATGCATTTAACTAAAATTATGATGAATGCATTTTACTATGACAAGTCTCTATTTATTCAACTTAATTACTCATATAAAAAAATCCATTCAACGTATTTGATTGAAAAACAAAAATTGTTTAAAAAACTGGGTGAAGATTGGAAATTGAGAAACAAATTCTTCTAAGATGTTTTAAGTGATATAAAATAGAAAAGCATAATTATCAAAATGAATAAAAAATTTAGTAAGAAAATAGTTATTGACCTAAAGAAAATAGAGAGCATGCAACTGATTTCTAAAAGGCAATTAGTAAGGAATTTAGTAAAATATATATATATATATGGATAGGAGATCCTATTTAGATGTGCTCACCTCCTCTTGTAATAAATGAAATTACTCTTTTAGTGTGTCATAAATTGCAATTAAAAATATTAGATTTTGGCTTCAATTGTTATGAGAAAATGGGGGTACAGGAGTTAAAAAGAGAAAGATTAAAATTAAACCCTAGCATTTCTATGTCCTCAATGGAATGGAATTTAATAATGGAACCCACTTAAAAATCATCACAATATTAAGATACAGATAGATTTTGATAAAAGAAATTAAACTACACACTAAATAAGGTCGATTTGTTTATATTTACGTGGTGTTTTAGAATACTTTCTTATACGTAAATTCCCGATGATAGATTTTGATAAAAAAATAATAATAATAAACTACATCCTAGATAAGCTCGATTTGTTTAGACTCACCTAGTGTTTTTAGAATATTTTCATGTCTGTAAATTTTCATGGCTATTGATTGTGATGGCTATGAATATAGGTAAATGTACAACTCAATTAAGCACCAAGTAGAATAATTCAGAAGCAACTAATAGTCACAAATCTACCTTAGGCATTAGCAATGGAACAAGGTGGACCAAGGTGCAAGCAGGCGACTAAAATGGTTCTTGTTGTGTTAAAAATGTTGTTGTTGGCTATGGCGACTGAAGCAGCTCCAAGGATCGTCCAAGGCTATGTGAATCCATGTATTATTGAGACATGTACTAGGATTTTTGGCTAGTGGTGGGAATCATTCGTAGGAACGGTTTTAACTGTAGCATATGAGAGTTTTATACTGTAGTAATTTTTTTTTCTTTTTACTGTAGCATGTGAGAGCTTTACACTCTTCATAACTGAGTTTGTGGTGTGAACCACGCTTAGCCAAACACCCCAGTTTTTTTGTGGTAGGCACTCGCCCATAATTCCTACTTCTTTGCATTGCGTGGAGGGAATATGTATTTGTGTATATAAATTAAGGCCTACCAATAAATAAATACATTGTATGAAACATATTTCTTTTAATAAGCAGGTCAAATGAAAGCTTTTTTATGTCTTGTTTATTTTCTAGTTTCTCTCTTGTGTTATTTTTGTTAAAAGTTGTGGTTATATAAACAGCAAATCCAAAATTATTTTTCAGTACGAGCACTATGAAAAGAAAAAAAAAATTAGAGAAATTTTGTGTTGAAAGAGACTATTTGTATCGTAAATCTGCTATTTACTATAAATATTTTCAAAATCTGATATTTACTTTAAAAAGTTTCAAAAATATGACATTTCTCGTTTTCTCTCTTAATATTTGATACCCCTAGTGCCTGTAACTTCTCATTCTTAAGTCTCACATTGAAACTCATGTTTTTCGTTACTCAAAAGCGCAATTTTTTATGCCCCATTTTAATTTAAGCTTCCAAGTGAAGTGAATTAACATATGAAATCTGACAGAAGCTATATTTGGTAGATTGATGTTGGGCAATCAGGTCAAGATATCTCAAAATTTGTGGCCAATCTTTAATTAGGAGTTGCTTTGGATATTGAAAGAATGAATGTATCTTAAACCTTAATGAAGTATATTAATATTGACGTGTGACCAATCATTTGGTGCTCTGGGATGCACTTAATTTTTTTCCTCCTACGATTTCGCATGCAACATTTTACCATACTTCATTTTTAATGGTCCCATGAATCACAAAATTGAACCTGTCTACCTAACTTACTAGTGAAAACTTGCGTCTCTTATCCTCATTCCTTAAAAGAATCTCCAGTGTCATGCCAAATTTTTATATTAATATAAAAATTTAATGTTTAGTTAAGAAAACCATTCTTTAATATAATTTTATAATTGACGTCAATTTGACACATTGCTATACTTGTGAAATACTTATCATATTTAAAATTTTGCCATTTGATTATTGCGGTTGACGTATTAACTTTTCATTTACTTGACGTCAATTTGACACATTGCTATACTTGTGAAATACTTATCATATTTAAAATTTTGACATTTGATTCTTGTCGGTTGACGTATTAACTTTTCATTTATAATGGCAACGTTATCACATTCAAGCTATTTAAAAATTTTAAGGTTTTCTTTAGAAGTTTCAGACTACTAAAAGGATATGCAGCATTTAAAAGAGTATTGTGGACTGAATCACGAAGTAAAACAATATATATAGTAAATTATTTTTTGTACTCTTTCGGGCCAAATATAATATTGACGTTGGCATCTAAGATTTTACATTCAAATGCATCCACAGGTACGTCATTTTCTTCTTTGCCATGTAATGCAAAGATGTTGAATACACTTATATTTGTAGGAAAAACACAGAAAGCCTTAACTGATCTTCTTTGAGAGTACAACCTTCATTAGGGGAAAACTTTATCAGATTTGTAACTATTGAGAGTTAAAGTTTGATAAAGCTTGGTTCACGGCTGGCGTAAAGAAATCTAGACCAAAAGTTGCCTTTGAAATTCCGAAGGATGGTATTATGGTTGAAGAGTTTTAAGGCATCTCTTCTTTTCAAATTTACCTTTTATGAAGCCTATTTGCATGACACTATTCATTGGCAATTCATTGGTTTCTATTGGAGATAAAAGGGTACAATATTTTGTTTTAATAATCATATGCTTTTTTATTTCTAGAATTTAAAATTATATATTGTATTCATTTAAATCATATCTTATAAAATGGCCAAAGCCAAATATGTATAGTTCTCTTCCCTTCTAGAGCATGCTGGAAGCTGCTTTTTCTTTTCTTTTCTTTTCTCTTCCCTCCTAGAGCATGCTGGAAGCTGCTTTTTCTTTTCTTTTTTTTTAATAAGCAGAAGCTGCATATTAGGCTACAGGAATTTGCTTTACTTAGGCTTAGTTTTTTTTTTTTTTTTATTTAGGCTTTACATAGGATTATGTGGCTTTGCTTACACTTTTATCAAAAATTACCTAATAGAGAGTTCCATTATTAGGGTAATAGGCCATAGGTTTAAAGGAAAAATACATTATTGGCACAAATTACATGCTTGTAATTTTGATTGCCTTTTTTGCCATAATACTTTAAATTTTTATTCATTCATAAAGAACCAATCTTGCACCAACATGTAAAAGTCGGGCATATAACATTTGTTTTGTCTAACAATTACTTTTAAAAGAGGTGATGATAGTTTGGAATAAGAAAATTTCTTGTTGTTATAAAAGTCATTGCCACATTAAAATAAATATTATTTTATGCTACAACTGGCCCTAACAAAGGATTGAAGTTTATGCCAACAAGCCTGCTTCCTATGCCATATTTGATATATAATGGTTTGCGCTATTAATAGTCACTAAAGGGCAAGGATGTAGTACAGATCTAAAGTCGTAAAAAGCCATATAATGGATGTCACTCTCATGATTAGACAATTTAAACATAATCGTGACTCGTAAGTGGTCTGACGACACGGTTTGCCACACATAAATGCTCCAGAAGAGCCATCTCCTAGTCCCAAAATGGACTACAACCAAACTTTTAAGCCAAAGGTACATACAACAAGGCATAGACTAACGTGTAGCCAGACATCTACACTCCTATTGCCCTAAATGGGTAGAGTAGACATTTGAAGATTAGGAGGCGAGGAAACCACCTCCTTTAGTACAACCTAAAAAATACAACCTAAACACACAAAAAAAAGTCATAAAAAGACCACCGTCTCCACCGTAGTCCACAGTTTTGAGATTCCATGACAACAGCAGCCTAGAAACTTTCTCCTCCTAGCTAAGTCCACTAGCCCACCAGAGAAGCCGCATGGCCCCTCCTTGGCAAAGCTAGCCTCGCCTCTCCCTATCCCCACCTAGCAGCACAAAGCCAATCATGGCTAGGCCCCTCAACGCCAATGTATAGCGGGCAATAGCAAAGCCAAGCCCAGCCAACTAGACTCAGGCAACCGTAACCACTACCCTCCGCCCCAGTCCAAACCCGAAGGAGATTCAGACATCCCCAACCTCCCCTAATGGTAGTAGCCTTCCCCTCCACGTTCTCAAGCTCATCATGGAGGCAAGCTTCCTCTTCCTCTCCCTCTTGATATCGTGCCCGTACTTCGACCCACACATGGCTCCCCTCTCCTAGCATCACGAGCCCTTGCCCTACAAAGATTGGTTGTCGACAACCTTTTCGAAGAAGATCGAAGGCCAGCGGCCCAGCGACGCACCGACCACCAACTCCGATGGACTCTCTCTCTCTCTCAAAGGCTTTTAGTTGAGCTTCACACCACTGGCTGTGCTATTTTCTTTTTAAGGAGGCTTTTTTAATCTTTTCCCGTGAACATAATCGGGCCATTTAGTATTGTTTTTAAAATATGTGAAATATTTTTGTTTTGAAAAATGAAAATTTTTTAGGAATTATGCTGAGAGTGTTTTAAAATTTTTGTCTCGAAAAGTGTACGAAAACATTTTCAAAAATTTTGAGAACAAAAACAAACGGGGCTAATGTTTTAGTAAATTTTCCAGCTAAACTTTTAATTTTGGATTAATCCCTTTGGACTCGTCGAACCATTTTAATTTGCCTCATATTGATAACTCTACTTGAATTGGTGACAAAAAAAAAAAAAGATGGTTAATTATCAAAATTAAAAGTTCAGGCAATAATTTATCAACACACAAAAAGTTAGAATACAAGTGCCAAAAAAATGTGACTGGTGCATAGGTAACGAGCTATCACTTTGGGCCAAATTACAATTGTATGATAGATGTAGGGAGTTGATTGCCCAAATCCAAAATACATAGGGCAATTTGTTAAAAATAAAAAGTCTAGGATGCATGGTGCTAGAAAACCTATGTAATCGTGCACTTTAGACTTAAACTCTGGAATGGGGTTTCTTTTTTGTTTTTTGTTTTGCATGGTTTGTCCTTCGGGTTGACTTTGTCTTAACTATTCTCTAAACTTTTTTTTTTTTTTTCTATCTCCATAATATTATATTTAGTGTGAGATAGTTTTACTATTGGGAAATGAGTTAATTTTTACTTATGCCAATTGCTTCCTTTCTTTATTTAAAAAGAGAGAGAGAGAGAGAGAGATCCAAAAGCATATTAAATGATGAACTTTGTAAGAGTTTATCATCTATCCTTATCTAAAATATCACTAAATTATATTAATAGAAAAAAATATAATTAAACAACATATATAATGCAATATATACATCTCTATGTAATTTAAAAACAGGGGCACGTACTTTTGCACATGCCTATCTCCATTAATTGTAATAAAAAATGTCTTTTTGTTTTTTAATAAAAACTATCTTTTTATGTAGTCTTCTCCGACTCTTAATATCAAAATTGTGTAACTTTCACATCAAAATAGTGTAATTCTTACTTCAAACAGTAAATTCATCTATAACCATTATAGCGATTCTAACACCAAAAAGAATATGTCATATATATTCCTCTTTATCTCCCTTTTTTATATTCATTTTTACTAATTCTTTACTGTTTATTTATTTTACGAATTATGCCGACATACAATTTTTTTCACATATTGATCCAATAGAATATGTCTATCATTTAACAAAGTCGTAGAAAATAATAAGTTAATAATAAGTTACATTTTCTATATTAAATTAATCATAAAACAAAATTCACAGTGTGGGATACAAAAGAAATTTTTTTGGTTTTTTGGTACCAAAAAAAGGAAAATTTTGTGGAAAAACAAGAAATTGGGGCAACAATAGAAAATCTGAATTCTTTTGTGCCCTTTTTAATAATTAAAAAAAGTAAATAAAAATGAATAAATAAAAACTTTTATGTCTTTAAATTGAGAGCCAAATGCCGTTAAATACGGCACTGGGTTGGGGTGTTTCTCCACCGCTATTTCCACTTTTTCACACTATATTCGCTTGGGTTGTAGAAGCTCTCAGTACTAGAGTGATGCATTTAACTAAAATTATGGTGAATGCATTTACTATGACAAGTCTCCAATAATTCAACTTATTTGCTCTTAAAAAAATCTATTCGACGTATTTGATTGAAAAACAAAAATTGTTTAAAGAAAGAGGAAAAGATTTGAAATTAGAAACAAATTCTTTTAAAAAAAATTTTAGTGATATAAAATAGAAAAGTATAATTATAAAATGAATAAAAAATTTAGTAAGAAAATGGGTATTGGCTTTAAAAAAAAATAAAGAGCATGCAACTGATTAAAGAAAGCAATCGCGCGAGAGAGAAAAAAGAAAATAAAACAAGATAAATATATATATATATATATAAAGATAAAGTTTTCATTTGGCCTGTTTATTAAAAAACATATGTTTCATGTAACATATTTATTTAGTGGTAGGCCTTAATTAATATGCACAAATACACATATTGTCCTTCACGCAATGAAAATCATTGGGAATTATGGGCGACTTGTCACGTCCCAAAAGAGATCTTATTGAGAGAGATGTGGGCAACCTAGGACATAAATACTGCTCTTTGGTCCTCTACTTAATCGATGTGAGACTTTTTGTATGTTACACTGGACCGTGGACAGTCCACACACCAGACAGAGGTGGGCAGCCCAGGATATAAATACTGCTCTTCGTTCCTCTATCTAGCCGATATGGGACTTTTTGTACGTTACACACTGCTCTCTACAAAATAACCACATGTTTCAATATTACATGGATCCACATGGCCTGCGATGATCTTTGAAGCTGCTTCAGTCGCCATAGCCAACAACAACATCGTTAACACAGCAAGGACCATTTTAGTCCCCTGTTGAACCCTAGTCCACCTCGTTCCATTGCTAATGCCTAAAGGCTGATTTGTGATTCTTTGTTACTTCTGTATATCATTCTAATTGGTCCTTAATTGAGTTATAAATATACCTCTATTTATAGCCATCAAAACAATGGTCAAGAAAATTTTACATATGTGAAAATATTCTAAAAACGCCAGGTGAATCTAAACAAATAGATCTTATTCAGTATGTAGTTTGATTTTCTTTTATCAAAATCTACCATCAGAAATTTACATATATAAATGTATTTTAAAAACACTAGATAAATCTAAACAAAGCGATGTTATTTAGTATGTAGCTTAATTTATTTTTTTTTTATCACAATCTATCTTATATCTTAATATTGTGATGATTTTTGAGTTGGGATTATTAAATTCCTTTCCATTTAGGACATAGAGATGCCATGGTGTAAATGTAATAATGCTCTCTTTTTCACTCTTGTACCCCATTTTTTCATAAGAATTGAAGCCAAAATCTAGTACTTTTTATTGGCATTTATGACACACTAAAAGAGTAATTTCATTTATTACCAGAGGAGGTGAGCATGATTGGAATCTCCTATCCATTTTTTAACTAAATTCCTTACTGATTGCTTTCTTTAATCAGTTGCATGCTCTCTATTTTCTTTTTCTTTTTTTTAAATCACTACCCATTTTCTTACTGAATTTTTTATTTATAATTATACTTTTTGATTTTATATCACTGAACAATGCTTAAACAATTCGTTTCTCAATTTTCAATATTTTCCCAGTTTTTTAAAGAATTTTGTTTTTCAAGAAAATACGTGAAATGGATTTTTTATGAGTAAATAAGTTGAATAATTGGAGGCTTGTCATAATAAAATGCATTCACCATAATTTTAGTAAAATGCATGTCACTCTAGCTCTCTCCAACCCAAGCCAATATAGCGTAGAAAAGTGGAAATGGTGGTGAAGAAACACTCCAATCTAGTGGCATATTTGAGGGAAAATTTGAAAAAAAGGCCATCAAAAAATTTTAATTGAGTAAATAATCTCTTTTTTTTTGCACAAAAATAAGCTCTTTTTGAACAAAAAAACTGCTCCATTTTAAAAAAAAAAAAAAAAAAACCTCAACAGGATGAAAGGATGAAAAAAATAATCTGGAGCAAAAATAAAACCTCAACAGAACAAAAAAATCTAATTTTTTTGTGTAAAAAGCTTGATTTTGTTATGCCAAAAAAAGGAAGGTCATTGACCAAAAAATTTTTTTTCATAAAGTCATTTATACAAATCCCATGACTGCATCTTGCCGTGAATTTGGAGATGTGAAAAGTGGAAACACAAATATGCTTTTTCACTGTTCATTTCAGACTAGTTTTTATTTATTTATTTTTATTAATTTTTTTTAATTTGCAAAAAGGGCACAAAAGATTTGGTTGTACTCTTTTATCACAAGAGGTGTATCGGAATCTCCCCCCTACTTTTCTTTTTCCCCCGGATTACAATTACTCAATTAAATCATTCTTATTCTTCCTGCAATGTTGACTTTTTTGGCTCTAAAAATTGGTCTTTTAACTTTTTTTTTTTTTAACTTTGTTGAGCTGATAATTGAAAGAAGATAAGGAGAGAGAGAAAGCAAATTAAGATAAATAATGAGAAGGCAAAACATGTGCATAGAGAATGAAGAGAAAAAGAAAAGAGGAGCATTAGAGAGATGACCAAAAGAGTGAAAGCGGTGAGAGAATTTGGCGATAAGAAATAAACAAAAAAATATAAAGAAAAAGTGTGTAGAGAGATTGGTAATCGAGAAAATAAAGTTGGGGAAAAAATAAATACTCAGATTAAGGGTCGAGAAAAAATAGAGAATAAATTATGAAAGGAAAAAATATAAAGAATGAGAAAAAGAAAGTATAGTGTGATAATGAGAAGATAAAGGATGAAAAAAAGTATAAAGAAAAAAAATAGAGAGACTGGAGATAAGAAAATTTAGAAAGAAAATAGGGACCAAGATTGTTCGTGGCAAGAAAATATATTTTAAGAATGATGAAAAAGAAAATATTGAGAGAAAGAGAGAAAAAAAAAGTATAGAGCGAGAACAAAGAGACAAAATAAAATAAAAAATAAAAATGTTTTTATTTTTTTTTATAAATATATCAACTGATTGACTTTGATTTTTTTGGCATGAATTGATTAAGGATGGGATGAGAAAGACACATTAAAAAGGATCAGAGAATGCTCATTAAAGAAGTATCAGATAGAATTGAATTGAGATTGCTCCCATATTTTGAGCAAATTGGAGAAGTACTATCCAATCTCATATTAATAATTTCTGTATTTAAAAGCCAATTAGCTAAAATAGTTGGATATTAGTTTTTGGATTAATTTTACAAATGGTCTTTAAAATCTATCTCCAATCTTATTTTAGACCTTAACGTTTAAAAGTTTCAGTTTGATCCTTAATATATCAATTTGTTAGCTTTAATCCATTCCTCTATTAAGTCTTAAACATTTAATATCTATTTTAGTCCTGAGCATCTTTTCTACACTCTAATGTGAATTGTGATTGCTTTTTTTGTTCTGTTCCTAGTAGTGTGTATTGGTTCATATTTTTTGTCCTTTTCTTTTCTTTTCTTGCCATCATGTTTTATATATATATATATATAGGGGAGGAGGAAATACCACCTACTTTTTGAGTGGAGCTAGACGTGACTCGAACCCTTAACCTATGGTTAGGATGGAGGAACTTACAATCAACTAAGCTGCCCTCATTTGTCGCCGTCTTGTTGTTTTTATATTATAAGTTTTGTCTTTTATTTTATTTTATTATTATAGTCTCAAAGAGTGTTGCCTAAGATAAAAGTTGAGGTGGGCCAATTTTTGATTTGCTTAACACAATCTGATTTTCAAAGATGTTTTATATTTGTTTGACCGAATGCAAAAGTTGTATAATTTTTTTTTTTTGTTTTATACATGTTTGTTTTAGGTTGTTCTATGCTTGTTTTATGGTCGAAGCATTTTGATTGTTGGGGTACTAAAATGCAAACATTAAAATTTAGGTATGATTTAAGATAAAGCTTAAAATTTTAGACGAGATAATTAGGCGACCTGCCAGAGGATGAGAGAAAATTAACAATAACTATAAACCAAAATAGAGTAATTAATTTAAATTTCTATTTGAAGTAACAAATTTCCTTAGGAGTAGTTGGTGCCTTTGGCACTTATACATAACTAGTTGTTTCTAAGGTAATAATTCATGTCGGACAGATCATGTTTATGTCAGGTTAAGATTTAAACATATAAAAAAATTACATCAATCTTAACACGATGAATGATATGAACGGGTTGAAAAATTATAACACTAATACAGGTCAACACGAGCACGACCCGTCATAACCCGAAACATATTAACACGTGACTCCCAATCAACCCGTAACTCGAAATCAACCTAGAACCCAAAATTAACCCGCAACCCAAAATTACTATGATGTTTTATAACTTAAAATTATAATCTATGCTCCAAAATTACTGTAACACACCTAGGTGGGGATTAATAGTTTTTATTAAATAAAATAAAGATAAGAAAATAAAGATAAATCATCAAAGTAATTTGCCCGAGACTTAAATAAAAACTCATAAAATAAAATAAAAAGCATAATCAAATAAATAAACCACAGTTTAATATAACACCTTAAATTTTAATGATATAAAACTGTCATCATCATCATTTCAACCCTCAACACATCTTAATATAGTTACAGAGAGTAACAATAGATGCTTACATTATCATAAAGAACATTCTTTACAATTGAAGCAACCCAACGTAATATAGCTACATAGCTTCCTCAACTATTGTCCTTGTAGCTACCTTACACTTAGTGGTCTTAAAAAGATGAAAATAAAAGAGAATGAACGACAACATGCTCAATAGGAAAAATCACTTTAGGTTTTTATCCTTGCCATATTAAAACATGCATAGTTAGTTAGTTCTCATCATTATTCATCAATTTTATCATGTTCAATTTCAGTAGATATCTTATGGTCATTCTTACCAAGTTTTATACATATATACATATTAATTTAGGATTCAATTATGCTCATCTATATCCACTATACAATAAAATTTCATATCACTCAATTCAACAAAACCTAAATGGGCACGCTTGATCACCCTCTAAACATTCCAAGGGTATTTCGATGAGGGGACATCAAGTCCCGAGTCCTCACCAAGTTGATTCCTGTACAGTGTGTTTTGGGGCTTTCGACCCAAGGGAGCGTCATCACCTCCCCCTATTTTACCTTTTAGGGTATTCGTGCCCAAGGATGTAACTGCCACCCTCTTCATATCTCACTATTTCTCTATATTTATCCGTTATTTATAGAGTTAGTCTTCCTAACCATGCTTCTTAATTTATAACAACATGTGTCATATCATTATGTTTCTCGCTGTATAATATAGGATGAGTTCCATATCATCATGTTATAAATATAATCATATACATTCAAAATAGTATATACATATCTTGCAACATAAAACAACAAATTTTAATTTATCAAAACCTCACAAAAGATGAGTAATAGAATCCCTACCTTCCAAGCTTATCAACAATCTTTTAATCTTGAAATCAATTAACGTTAGCTCTACACTCCCTTGATCCTAAGGCATGCATAAGAACAATTAAAACTAAAGTACAACATACAACCATATTCACAAATAAATCATGTGTAAATCCATCTTACTAGTGTACCATTAAAGTTTTTATACAAAATTTTTTTTTGAATACCAAAGTAACAATTTTTGTCTTAATAAAATGTATACAAGTTATCTATATATTTTAGTCCCTAATAAGATTCATAAATCACTTAGAAGAGTGTTGGAAAGGTTGTAAGACATTAAGGAATTAGGAGGTGAACAAATTTGGGTTCTTGGTTCAAGTTAACAGCCGGTATACTATGGCAAACTAATAGTATACTTTTGCAAAAAGGGCAAGTTCACTATCTACAATCAATACGCGGGTTAATAAGTAGTTTACTTAAGATAAACAAGCGGTATACTGCTGTCACAACTCGTCTTTTTCAGGCTATGCTTTAGCACTTTCTTACTTACGTATCATAGAAAAACTTGTAATTTTTTTTTTTATAAATATATTTGTTACACATACAAACTGAAATCTCTTTTATAATTATATGTATAATTACACAAGCAATCTTTTTTTTTTCACTCTTCACTTTTATAAAAATTTTGTGGTCTATGCAGTCTAATTCTGTACTGCATGACCTTAAACAGTCCAATTCTTATACTGTATTACTTTTGCAGTGTAATTTTTATACTGCTTAACTTCATCAGTGTACTTTCTTACACTGTATTATTCTAATACCATATAATTTTCTATATTATTATACAGTATTTTTCCTTAAATTGTATTTGCTATCTTAATTTAATTCTTAATATAATGCATTAAAAATTCTCCGTTGTTACAACTGCCACTGGCAGGTTTACTAGTTTCCAAATCTAAAAATTGAAAAATTCATAGAAAATAAAATACAACTCCGATTTAGGCTCATGATAGCTTGTTAGAAAGCTTAGGATGTCTATTTTTTAAACATATAAACCAATTTACAAAATTCATTTTTATTTAATCCCAAAATTTCAAGAAAGAGCCACTGACCATAGAGGTATTATAAAGTTTAACAATATAATTTTCTGTTTATGACATATACACTTAAACTTTAAACATATGCTCCAAAATAGCAATAAAACATGTACTCAGGTTCAAGAACACAAATTTGAATAACCCTTGAGTATAAAAATTTATAAATGAAAGACTAAATTCGTTCATAAGATCCTAACCTCGAATTATGGCTAGTTGGAACTTGAAATGGCTTCAAAACAGGTTCCTTGACTTTGGTATGGTTGAAATTCTTGCTTAAATGGAGGTAATGGTGGCTGATTTTTATGGTTGCCTTGAAGAAGTTTTCTAAATATTTTGCTTCAGCAAAGAAATGAGAAGAAGAGTGTGGGAACCGTGGGAGAAAAAGGAAGAAAAGATGAAGTCTTTGAAAAGAAGTGATAAAAGCAATTATGGAGGAGACATGTTAGAGCATGTCACGAAGGAAATAAAGAAGAGAAGGGTCAAGAGTAGTTGGGAAAGATATCCTTATGTCTTCTTAGGAGACTTTTTGATAAAAAAATGCTAAAGTGGCATTTTAGCATTTTCATGATAAATGGAACAACAAAAACAACTTAGTAATTTTAAATGCAACATAATGTTAAATTATCACGTTTTATACATTAATTTGTAAAATTATTCCTGTTAAAATAACAGGTGCTACAATTACATAAAAGTAGGGGTGGCAAAACGGGTTGACGGGTCGGGTTAGTGTCGGGTTGAAGTTAATTTTTACAAAAATTAGGTCGACACTAACCCAACCCGTGACACGAAGGGGTTGAGAATTCTCAACCCTAACACGACTCGTTTTGATACTAGTTGACACGAACATGACCCGTGTTAATCCATTCCTTTAGCACAGTGTCAAAAAATAATGACCCGCGACCTGTTTTTGACCCATAACCCGATTGTGACCTACAACCCGCCTATGACCTGCCTACATTAATATATATAATATTAAAAAAAACATAAAATTAGAAGAGTTTCATACCATTTCAACAAGAAGATGAGTGATAAGAGAGGTAGGGTTTGATCTTTTAAGGGCTTATATTATATATGAAATAATATTAATTTTTTTAAACTTAATTAATTAAATACAGGTCAAAAACGGGTCATTTTAGTGTCAGACGGGTTGACCCGAACATGACTCGTTTTTTTACTGGTCGGGGTTGACACTAAAATGATTTGTGGTGAAATTTTTCGATACTAACCTACAAAAAATTGTGTCGGATTCGTATCGTGTTGTCATGTCACAACCTGTACTGCCGACCCTACATAAAAATAACATAAAATACATATATATTTTTTAAATTAAATCACTTCCATACTACAAACATATCTAAATTAGAGTCAATTTATTAATATTATACATACTAGGGTAAAATATATACTTATTTTAAAAATAATAAAATAATAAGCTAAAAGTCAATTTTGTATCAAATAGGTTGATACAAACACGACATATTTTTAAGCATTCGAATTGACATGAAAACAACTCACCCCTTATTTTTAAAAAAAACTAAACTGTAAAAAAATTGTGTCGTGTTGTTTTAGGTATATATATATATATATATGCATGTATCTATATAATGTAATATAAATATATATATATATATATATATATTAGACGAGTATTTTTGTACTCCCACAAAATTCTTTTTTTATAGGGTATTCGCACGAAATTTTGATTATAACAAAATATAAATATAAAACAAAATAAAATTAAAGAAGAGAGAAAAATAAGCGACCGCCACCGATTGCATAGGATCCAACGGTGGAAAACCAATCTGAGCAAGAGCAGTGAGAGAAAATATCTGGAAAGAAGGGGGGGTTTCTTTGACTTGGCCGCCTGCGGAGTTTCCTTCACAGTGACTCTTCTATTATTTCATTTTCTTTCAGAATCAGAAGAGTTTGTTCTGTTTCAGAACTTTTTCTCTTCGTTCAGATCAAATCGAAGAAGAAGAAGGAAGTAGCCATGACTGACAGTGAAGATCACCACTTCGAGTCCAAGGCCGACGCCGGAGCCTCCAAGACTTACCCTCAGCAGGCCGGTACTGTCCGCAAGAATGGCTACATCGTCATCAAAGGCCGTCCCTGCAAGGTCCTCCGTCGCTCTCGCTCTCTCTCTTATTTGGGGAATTCCTCTCTTTCTGAAAAATCTGTCCGATCCTTGTATTGGATTTATGGAATTTCGCTGTTTAATCTTTAGGAAACTCTTTTTATTCCTAATTCTTTGGTCCTCGTATTTGAATTTGTTTTGTTTTGTTTTCTTTTTTTTTTTTCTAGTGCTTTTCATTTCCATGTCTTCTACAATAAGAATTTGAAGTCTCTCTTTAATTTTGCCGTAAAACTATTGGGAATTTTACAGAAGGATCTTCAATTTTAGGTTATGGAATTACTGTGGGGGAGATTATCTGGTAGCTTAAATTTTTCTGTTTTTGGGCTGGATTTTTTTTTTAATTTTTAATCTTTGTGTTTTTCTTCTTGTTGTGACAGGTTGTTGAGGTTTCGACCTCGAAAACTGGGAAGCATGGACATGCGAAGTGCCACTTTGTTGGGATTGACATTTTCACGGGCAAGAAGTACGAGGACATTGTACCCTCTTCCCACAATTGTGATGTATGGACTTAATACTCCAACTCTTTGATTTTACTCTTATATGTCCATTTTTTGCACTTTCTGTTTGGTGATGTTTTGCTACTAAAATTGTTTTAATTGTTTTCTGCACCAATATCAGTTTTTTTATTCTTGTGTTTTGCATACAGGTTCCCCATGTCAATCGTACTGATTACCAGCTGATAGATATTTCTGAGGATGGATTTGTATGTTCGATTTGTTTCTTTGCTTTTGTTGGGTGTTGATTTGGTTCAGTGAATGTTATGAAATCAAATGCTGAATTTAGTGCTGAATATGATATTGCAGGTGAGTTTGTTGACTGAGAATGGAAACACTAAAGATGATCTGAGGCTCCCAACTGATGACAATCTGCTTACTCAGGTTGGAGAATATTGCAGTTTCTTTTTTCCCCAATAAAGATTCCCCTTTTATTTCCTCTTTTTCTTATTGCTATTGTTGAAGTGGGATACTGTCCTTTCAACTTTATGGTTATTATATTGAGGGATTTTGATTGTTTTCCTTTCTCTGTAATTCCTTTCTTTTGCTTTCCTTGCTCACTTTGATCAACCCTTTTTTGCTGTTATGTTTTTTGCCTTGTCAAAACTGAATATTTTACCCTTTTTTTTCAGTTTTTATGTTCAACTACTCCTCTACTTGACTATGTATTCAATTGGTGTTTGCAGATCAAGGATGGTTTTGCTGAGGGAAAGGACTTGGTGGTCTCTGTGATGTCTTCAATGGGAGAGGAACAGATTTGCGCACTCAAGGACATTGGCCCCAAATAGAATACTAGTTGTCTTTGTTATGACTGTTCTCAGACTGGTGAAACGTGGAGTTTTAGCATATACATTTCATAAGCCCTTCGTAGCCTGCGTTTGGTAAGACTATAAGTATGGTGGTGGTACCTGTTCCAGATGGGGCTTTGTGGTTCTGGAAACAGATGTTATCTTTTATCTTTTTGTGTTTTAATTTCTTTGTGCTTTGGAATCTTGATTTGAAATCGAGATATTCAGAGATTACTATGATGGTTGGAATGTGTAGAAATGAAGGAAAAGCAAAGATTGTCTGCTCTCTTGGGGAAACTAGTGTCTACGTTTTCACGATTCATCGAGATATCATAATTACTTCTATAAATAAAAAAGATTGCCTCATCAAAGGCACGAGATTGTGCTTTTCCTTTTCCCCCCGATTCAGTTTTGCTGTTGGCGAAGATTTAAAAAACAAAACGCAGCCTTATGGCCCATTTGTTATTGTTTTTGAAATTTTTAGAAATGATTTTACAAGTTTTTTAGGACAAAAATTTTAAAAATACTGTGAGCATAATTTTTCAAACATTTTTATTTTTTAAAACAAAGTTATTTTTATCGGTTTAAAAATCACTACAAAACAGTTATGTTTGGGGATATGTGGTTTTTCATTTGAATAAATGACCTCTCCGTATGGTTAGAATCTAGGAGTTCTTATGTTAGTGAGAGATATAGAGCTCAAAATTTTATAGCTCTTGCAAAACCAACAACTTCAATCAAGAATAGCTAGGACAACATTGACGACTAACTGTACTTGTTAAAGTGCTGCTTGTGTATTAGCTATTGTATGACTGACTCTACGAAGAGTGGCTATACATTTGCTTGTTTGTTTTTATTTTTAAAATTTTTAAAAATATTTTTATATATTTTTTGAGATAAAAATTTTAAAAATACTTCCAATACAATTTTTTTAAAAAATTTTATTTTTTAAAACAAAAATATTTTTACATATTTTAAAAACAATACCAAACAGTTTTATTATGCTTTGTTGGTACTAGAAAGAGAACTTTGTTGAGAACATAGGTGTACATGAGTTACGAATTCGTAAGACTATATTTGGTTTCACCTTATTCTGATCGTTCAGAGGGCAATCGCAGGGTTACTGAATGAAGTCTTCCGTTCCTTTCGAAGGTGCTGACCCATAGCGAGGTAGAGATGACTAAGTGACATATGGAATGTGGCGACGATAACAGCATGTCGTAGAAGGAGATAACACCTAAAGGAAGGGATTCAACAGTGTCTATGGGACATTAAGTAGACTTCTCTATAGGACGTCCTTGCTACCATGGATGAGTGTTAATGTCCTGTTTGCTAGAATAAAGTTTTTCATAAGGGCTTTTCTTTTTTAATCCTTGAGTTCCTCTCTTAGAACTTATAAGTTCCCTCTTATACTAAGATGGTAAAAAAAAGTTGACACGTACTTTGCGTCAATGCTTAGACGTGAACCCCTCTTCTTAAGGACTCATCAAACTCAAATTTTTTTGGGAAGGCATGGAAAAAAAAAAATAGCTTGAGCCTTGAAACCATTATTTTTATTGTATTATTGTGTTGTTTAAAAACCCTGTTTTAAACTAATAAATAATCTAAAACTCTTATATATATTAATGTTCTTAAAACTTAAAATTTTAATTTTGGACCTATATATTACCCATTCACCAAAATATGTACAACATGGGACACATAACAAAGTTACAATAACTGGTAATTGAACATTTTGCGTATTTATTGGGGGAAAAAAAAAACAATGGAAAACAATAAAAAAAAAAAAAAAGAGATATCACATCTAATTGTGAACCCAAAATTAAATTCGGTGAAAGAGAGTCCGATGATCATTTGAAGATCTCAAGGGCTGACGTTACTCTGTTGTTGAAACACATTGAGCTCTCTCTCTAGATTGGTTAGAGAGAGAGAGGATGAGTTCATCATCATCATCTTCTTCTTCGCCTTCTCGTTCTCGGGGTAGTAATACTAATAATAAAAGTATTGACAGCAACAATGAAGAGAGACCGAGGTTCTTCGACAAAAAAGCGAAGAACAGATGCTGGGCAAACGCCGACATAGTCCCCGGCCGCCACCCGGAGAGGTGGCGCAAAGACGCCGCGGGCAACGTCGTCTGCAGGCGCTTCGGCAATTGCCAGGGCTGCCTTTGTTTCGAGTACGACCACATCGTTCCCTTCTCCAAAGGTCTCTCTCTCAATTTTTTTTCTTTCTGGGATTTCATTGATTTTCATGTTCTTTTAAAGTGGGCATTTTGTTCTAAATATTCTGCTTCATTTTTGTATTGGGCTTGTGAAAGTTGACTTTTTGAGGTAGGAAAAATATAAACTGTTGGGAAAAACATGAACTTTTGTTTGGAGTTTGGACGTTTTTGAGGAAAAAGGAAGAAAGTGTAAGACATGAGTAGGAACAACTCTTTAAGAAAGAAGATAGAGTTTAGCAGCTCAGTGGAAGAATAAACTCCGAGAATGATGACATAATTTTGTAGTGTTTTTTGGAAAGTTCAAAATCTCTGGTTATTTCTAGACAGGGCTTGAATGTTTTGTTTTGTTATCTTGTTATATGTATCAAGGTTGTTTGAGGTTTGAAGATTGTCTTGTAGGAGGTGAGTCCATTGCTGAAAATTGTCAGATTCTTCAAACCAGAGTGAACAGATACAAATCGGATAAAGACGGTGTGGATGCCGCTCAGTTGAAGGGCTATTCTTGTGAGATTGAGTTTACTGGTATGCTTATCTTTGCTTTACTTGGAAATTTATATTT
This sequence comes from Artocarpus hirsutus, assembly GCA_946598075.1. Taxonomy (NCBI): domain Eukaryota; kingdom Viridiplantae; phylum Streptophyta; class Magnoliopsida; order Rosales; family Moraceae; genus Artocarpus; species Artocarpus hirsutus. The sequence goes on along the minus strand of CAMOHE010029544.1, from coordinate 49,683 downwards.
GGATTTGTATGTATCTTGTAAAATATTTCTGATTTGCTGTATAGTTCTTCAGCCATTAGGGGGTAACTTCAAGAACCTTAATTGTTGTTTTATTGTCCAAGTTACAATTTGCATTCATCGATGCTTTTGCATATCCATTTGCTCCTACCTTAGAGTTCCTAAGGTCCTAGTTTCTGCTTGATATACTAACTAATCCTTATGATTCTAGGGGCTTAGGATAGGAAGAGAGCTCAGTGATATCATTATAATAACTTTCGATGCACATTGAGCAAGTAGTTAGTCGTACTAAGGTAATTGAAGTTCTGATTGCTTAACTACTTTGATGATGTAGTGATTATCATCTGCAATGTTTCATGTTGATAAATAAAGTTCACGATCCTATGAGACGGTGTCACAGTGTTCATTGTCCGACCTTGTACTTCACACACCCTATCCTATATCCTCTTCTGACCAATTAAGTTAAATATCCTATATCCTTGCGTACTTTTGTGGCAAGGTACCAGCTAAAGCTTTCCTTATAGTGCCGAAAAGCATATGTAACCCACAATGCCAATTTGCACATTCAGATTTACTTATCCATCCTTCGTGCCTTAATCTGTGGGCATTGATCAAACTTCTAGCCATGGATAACGTTAGTATTTTCTGTTTTTAGTGTGCATAATCTAACGACTTAAACCGTCCATTTTGCTTATTGAGCTTTCCAGTATGCAATTAAAAGAAATGCAAGATGTCCGCTATGAGTATGTTGATTCTTGTGACTCGGCAGACACTAGAGTACTCACCATTGCAGTTTATAGTTGTGTAGATTTCAACTTTTGCCTAATGTGGCTGCATAGACTAAGGGCCTCAAAAGTTATGCATCTAAATTTCTTTGCATGTGAATCTTGTAAGCTATTATTAGATGCCATTTACAATGCATCGTAGAGATGCGTTTCGCTCTGCTTCTCCATATTTCATAATTTTGAAATTTTGTTGTAGACAAGGAACTTGACTTAATCGAAATGGCTGTCTACGGTGATGTGATCCGGCCAGGGAAGGAATGCCGATGCAGAACTGTTGCTGAGGTGCTTGGCAAGTACAAGTCGAAAGACCGTATGGCTCCCTGCAAATTGCCGTACAACGAGGAGCGTTAGTAGCAGCAAGAGCCAAGGATCTCTCTCTGAAGAACCCCAATTTGGGGCTTATTATTTGCTTAAATTTATTTTAATGATTCTTTGAATGGACTTATTATCTCCATGATTCTTGGACTGAGTTCTTGATGATCTTATTCAATATTTCTTTTGACATGTTGTTGAAATGAATAAAGGGGACAATATTTTTCAACTTGTAAACAAAAGCAGGCTTTTCATTGGAGCTGTTTCTTGAAAAAACAAGTCTCATGGTACTTAAGCTAGGGCTAGCAAAGTCGTGTCATGTATCGTGTTCGTGTCAGCATAATTACGTTGAACATGAATACGATACCATTAATAAACGTGTCTAAAATGCAAACATGAATTCGACACGCCCATAGCACGCGTAACACGGCACGATACAATTAATACGATTATTAAACGAGTCATGATATGTTGACACGATTATGACATGTTTATAACCAAAAAATTTAAAAAAAAAAATTTAACATCACAAAACACTCAAAGTAAACTTCAAGCATAACAAACATTTCCAATTCAAAATTCAAAACATAACCAACATCAAAATATTCACATCTTTAAATTATAATATTCTTATTTTTAAACTCAACTATTAAATGTTTTAAAATATATTATTCCTCCTATCTTTTAAAAATCATATTGAAGAAAAATTATTTTAAAGACATAAATGGTTTCATTGGCAAATGGCAACGCAGGTGTAAGGCAAGAAATGCACCCTTATAGAGGACTTGAAAGAAACATTTTGGTTTCTTTTTCATGTGAAACTTTTGAATGTTTGAAAGTTTCAAAAACATCAAAGTAAAACCATTATAAATAAATTAGAAGCTATTTTTTTACGCCAAAAGCTCATCAAGCGTGGCGGAGACAAGTGCAATAATACACCCTTAGGCAATGATCATTCAGTGTGATGGAGGCAAGTTCAATAATACACCTTCAGGTGCAAGGTTTTTGTATTATTCGTGGCAACCTATTTATAGCTCAATTAATATACGTGCGGTTCAAACCCATTGGCTAATATCATTTACACTTGACTCCCTTGACAGTATACTCCATCAAAACTCAACCTTATTTTCGCCATTTTTTTCATCTTGCAAGATGCCAGTGATACGAAAGATGTCCAAAATGTCGTGTGTCTATGTTGGTGCATCTATTTACTCCATCAAATCTAAAACATTGATCTTTTTTTAAGGATTAAATATACATCATTTTTTTGCTTTCAGAAAAAAATACACATTTTTTCAGCGAGAAATTTACATCTTTTAACTATATTAGATTTTGGTTATTTGATGCTTCTGACATGCATATTCATAGAGACAATACGTTCCAAAATTTTGGGAACTTTTTCCTAACAAATCAATAGGGAAACAACAGTTCAATTACATTTTGCGGATATTTGGTTTCAAAATCTTCTGAAAGATAGGACGGATATTACCTTAATAAAAAAGGTGAATAGAAAATTACCGGCCTACTAAATCTATAATTACTCAATTACAACAGCCCATGCAAGCACAAACTAAAGGAAGGTGCCAACCCGAAGCGTACGAAATCTCATAGCTCGATATCTGCTCGTCTTTGTTAGCAGCTTCAGAAGGATTCAAGACTTTTCTTTCTTAAATTAACAAGAAGTACTAGAGCAATTTCTTTTCCTTATTATGAACACTTTTAAGTAGGTGTTTTGTTACAGAATTTAGAAGGAATAAGTGTCATTTTACCTAAAAATGAAATTAATATATGATTGACTAGAGAATCTCTTTGGCAGACATAGCTTCATGGTTGGCACATCGGCACAAAACGTGGGCATGAGGCTGCGTCTTCTTGCGTTTTCCTGTTTGGTTGAAGACTAGCAAGTGCTCAACTGGATCCAAATCAACCCATTACTATTCATCAAACCCATAAATGCCTGATATCTGGCACAAAAATGCATTCGGAATCTAGGTTGAATGGCTGATGAGTGAGAGTCAATAGTCAAAGATGAGATTTCCTTGTGAATGCTTATTTATTTTCTGAATCTAGCTCACCAAATTCTCATTTTATTTCTTGTTTCTAGAAGAGAAACTACACAAGAAGCTCTCATCACACAATACATGACATCAATGAGCATTAGTGAATAAGACATTTTCAAAATAGACCACTAATTTCATGGATACAACATCACCAATAATTTACCAAACCAATTATTTACAAATTAAAGAGAATAATGAAAATGACTAAAAGAGACCAATACATAGACCCTTGAACTGCGGTAGAAAGTTTCAAAAAATGAGAAGGGTTTGAAAAACACCCTCCACTAAAACCATGCTTTTTGGTTCCAAAAAAATGACCTTCAAAATGCATGCTCCATTGGTTTTTGTTGGTTAAAAGGTCACTTTCTTCAAATGTAAATTTGACATTATAATAGTGATCATTATGCCAATAGTAAATTTAGTAACCCCAAGCTGGCAAGCATTATACAAGTCTACTTTGAAATAGGATTTACTTAATTCATTTAGTGCATTGACCAAAACCATGTAAGTATAATGTGATGAGATCTAAGAAACCCACATCTTTAAAATAGTTGTAGATTAGGGGACTAATCATTTGTGTAAACACTAAATAAGAGTAAATAAACATTAGTGGGGTTGGAAGAATTTCTATGCATATAAAAACAAGATTGACAATGAAATTGCAAATTGTTATTTGCTTTTGATAATCATAGTGATTTATCATCAGTAGTTTCTAGCTATTTCTCATCATATGTGCGAATGGTCACATCCAAATTCCAGTGGTAGAGTAGAATCTCTATTCATCTGCCAAGTGACAAAAGAACTAACAAGTTCAACCAAATCCATTCCAATTCTAGCTTGCCCTACAATCACTACAGTGTCATCTACAGGTTTTTAAGTAATGTTAGAGATATCAACTTGTATATTAATTCTGAATAATTGTTATAATTTATTGATAGATAAAATTTATTGATGTGATAATTTTTTAAATATCTACCAATATAAACATGATTATCTAGAAATTAATGCACAAATTAAAATTACAATTGGTATTGTTATTATATATATATATATATATATGTATCTATATGTATAGGATTTTACTTTCATCTACCTAGATGAAAGTTTCATCCAAACTTTTAAGTGTGGTAGAATAAAGCAACTTTATTTTAGTAAATTAGTCTAGGTGGCATTAGTTAGGGGTCTATGTTAATATAAATAATCTCTTAGTAACCTGCTACAACAGGTTTCTAGCTGGGTTGACCAGGGTAAGTGGTTAATATGTATGCATGTTGTGGGCATTTGTGGGAGAAAAAAATATACGGGTTACCTAGCGTATACGTTGACGTAACTTCGGGTTGGTCAAATGTAACATGCACTGATATGATAAGTACCTTACTATACAAAAGTGGTTTAAAATCAATTTTTTATTTTGATTATGTTTGGGTATTTTCGTCAATTAACATTTAGAGATAAATGTGTGAAAATGATAATGTAATCCACCAATATTGAAACATAACTTACATTGACATCATATGTAACTTTTGTTGTTCTTATATATTAGTAGTAGAAAAATCAATTATTTCGTGTCGTTTGTGTGGAGATTGATTTTTATCTAATGTTAGAGATTAGTAATGACAATAATTTAGCACATTCCATACAAATTGAAAAGGTGAAGCCATTTTTTTTTTTCAAATTTTGGAGGATTTTCTTTCTTCTAAGCTGCATGGTTTTTTTTTAGTGAATGACATAAGACAAGTTGAGGGAGCTAATAAGACAGATAATAAGTTTGATCAAAATCACATCATTAAGTTAAAAGTTGAAGGAGTAATCATAGTGCCAGTATTTGTTGAAATAATCTTCTGCCATGGAATGAATAAAAGGCAAATAGACACCATCATCTTTATCTATTCTATTGTTGCGTGCTGATGTATTTGGTATTTCATACTACCTTGCCGTTGCGTTGGGTTGGGATCTTTGAATTGACGGGCCTGATACGACGTCAACACTCTTACCATTCTGACCTTTCTGAGGGCACGTTTACCTACTGTGCTCATATCCCTTGCAATGGCTTCACCTCTTTGGTAAAATATTAAGTATTTGAAAAAAAAAATGTTTTAATAAGAACAAACGAAAAAAATTCAATAGTATATGAGTTCTTGACAAAAAAAAAAAAAAAGAAATCCAAGGACATTAAGATAGATAAGTATAAACAAAATTATTTTAGTAGAAGTAAAGCAACGAGAAAAAAGTATTTCGAAGAAGTACATTATACAATTTTTTTTTTTTATGAAACATTATACAAAGATTAAGCAGGAAAAAAATATTTGGCAAATTATGATTTTAGGAAGGAAAATGAAGAAGAAAAAAGAAAAAGTAAAAAAAAAGAAAAAAGTAGAAATTAATATGATAAGCCAATAAAAAGCGTTAGAAAAATACAAAAAGACAAAATAGGTGTACCAAATTCTTGAACAACGTTTTAGGAAACTCTTACTCACACGTGTGAGTATTACTGTTGATAATCATATGTTTGTTACATAATAACTCTAAATGAATAGTTTTATTGTGCACTTTTCATACATTTAAAAGGCTAGTTCTCCTTTAAAAAAAAGTTCTAGAGATTTTTAATTTTATTTAATTTTAGTTTATTTTGAAATTAATTTTAATTTAGGTTTTTCTTTAGTTTAATTTTAGTCTATTTTATTTAGCTTGTTATTAATCTCATTTTTTTAATTTCCCCATTTCAAATTATTATTTATTCCCTTTTTGTGTAGGTAAATCAAGGTAAAATGAGCAAAATGGGAATTTGGAAATCTAAGTGGGCTGAAGAGGTCTTAAAATTCAAAATTCAAAACGCCTACAACATTACCACAAGTCCAAGGAAGTCGATATAGTGCCACTCTCCATCTCAACCGTCCAACTCAGCTCCAAGCCCTCCCAACGGGAAGGTGCCTTCTACTTCCAAGCAGAGGCACGTCATCTACTTGTGGGGCCCACCGCTTCAGGACTCTCAGCATCCGGATTTGGTGTAGTGCATCCCAGCAGAGTTTCTGTGCAGCTTGATTTTCTTCCAACGGGTGATTGCCACGTTTCCCATTTGAGCCCAAGAGAGTGCTTTATTTGAGCTGCTCCAAGGTGTCTTTCTTTCTCTTTTTTTTTTTTTCGCAATTAATTATTTGGCTTAACCGGTTCAAGCCGGTTGCAACAATTTATGCATGCCCCTCACTCTTATAACGCGGATGGAAGTGCCCCCTTATATTTATATTCATATGCATATGCATGCCACGGTGCAGCTGGAACCTAGCGTTAGGAAACACTGAATTTTTCAGTATTAATGATTCCATGGGTTAAATTTTTCCTCCATTTTAGATTATTAAAACATCTGAATTTTTTAATAGTCTTATTGAAAATGTTCCATTAAGACACAATTTTTAACAATCATATCTTCATAAAAATCTTCCAAATTATTATATTATTCTTATTCTTAGATTAATATGATTAATGTAGTCTTCAAACCCTACCACATGACAAGAGTTGTCCGTTTAAGTACTGTCTTAACTTGTTTTGTAAATTATAAGGTGTTCGGCATTATAATTATAACTATTGGTTAGAAGTGTTTTTATTATAATATATAAAAGTTTTATATTATAATATTTTTTTTATTTTTATTATAATATGTAAAAATTTTATATTATTTTTAATTAAAAAATTCGTTTAGACTGTTCTGGCCAAACAACCTCTTAATCATAGCTAATAAACGATGAGAGGTAATATAGTAGGACGTTCTCTTTAAAGAAAGATGCCATCAACCGCGCATTAATTTCTACAACTATTTTGGGCACGTCACATCGAGATAAACTGTATTAATGTATGACATGAAATTTATACGACATTTGATATAATAGAAAGAGTTATTAGTTAGAATTATTGTAATATATAAAAATTTTATATTATAATAATTTTTTTTTATTATAATATATAAAAATTTTATATTATTTATAATTAAAATAATAATTAAAATCATTTCTTACTAAACTGCATGTTACCTTTTTATATCAGCCGGTACAACCTCTTATAGTCTAAGTGTGATAAAATGAAGTTGATGCGCAATGATTGGATGGCGACAACACCAAACCTACCCTTAAACCTAACCTTTCCATTACCATCACCAAAAAACAAAGAATCTATTAAAACAATATCCTTCTCCACTGAAGAGTTTCTTACAAATAATGCATGTTTTCGTACCACTGAAAGGGTGTTTAAGCTCGTCGCTTAAAACTCAAACAATATAAAATTTTAACATATTATAATACAAAATAAAAATATATTATAATATAAGATTTTTATATATTACGGTACTTTAGTTTTAACTCATTTATCAAATATTTTATAAATCTTATCAAAATCATTTTTTAGTAGATTTGACTGTTAACACATACATATTGATAAGTTACTCTTTCAATACCTACTAGAAAAACCTCAAAAAAAAAAAAAAAATTGACCTTCCCATTTTTTTTTTCTTTCAATGAAAACTCATGTTGGATCGTGTGGTTTTTAAGTTGGCGTTTTAGTTTTGGTAGACTTCGATGAAGCTTTCTATAGTAGGCTTACTCTACTAACAATGTATGCTTTTGAACGCCGAGACATCAAAATTCTATCAAAATCATATATATATATATATATATATATATATAATTGACATAATTTGATAACATTCTATTTTCGTATTATAAAATTTCATACTTTTGATGATTCAACCCAAAGCTTTCGGCCATATGTCACCAATCAAACATCTAAATGGACCTTGAGCTTTGGTCCCACATTCATAAATATCCCATCTTGCAATTACGGTTATTGTTATTTATTTATTTGTTAGTAGACATTCGAAATAAGTCCTTTATTATAGAACAGTAGTGTTGGCTTCTTGCATTGAAGATTGTGTGAGCAAAATGTTAATGGTTGTCGTAGCAAACCCATCTAACCCAACAAACACTAAAATAACTAGATAAACAAATAAAAAGCCTTTTGGTCAATTGATTTCTTAATTTTTTTTTTTCACAAATTGAATACTACTTTATGCATGAAATGTGTATTTGCTGTCGGTCGGCACATTTTTTTTATAGAGTGTTTGATAGCACAGTTTAAACTACAAGTTAAAACTAAAACATTGTAACACGTAAGAGCTTACGATATAACAAATTTTTGTTTTACACTTTAGCATATAAGAACTTTGCACTGTTGCAGTTGAAATTTATAAGTTCCAACTAGGTTGTCAAAATAGAGCATGGAATTTCATTTAAAATCATTGTTTCTCAACAAAAACGTTTGAATTTACTTCCTAAAAAAAAAGTTTGAATTTATGTCTCTTTTTTTTTTCTCCCACTTCTTCGATAGGCTTCCTTGAATAATGATTTTTGTTTTTTGTTTTTTGTTTTTTTTTTCTTGGGGGCCAACAACAATACTAGAAAAATACAATTCTTTATCACAAAATATTAATAGTGATTCTCAACTATTATTTTAGTTTAGATCAACATGTTTTATATCAGAAAGAGCATGTTTACTATCGTGGGCTAACTTAAGTTTTTATATTTGATAACTTTTCCTTTGTGCATCAGTGCAGTTGCCTATAGCAAAAAATATTTTAAAAGTGCAATTGAGTTTCTCTGTACCGTTGAAAGGGAATCCTGATTGGATCATGGGGGGAGAGTCTCCTAATATGTAGGCGAACAATCAAAAGGTCATGACTCTACAGTTATAATTTTATAAGTTGTAGGGTTAATTCATAAAAAAAGGATTTTTCTTTATCTAAACTTATATGAAATATATTTTAAATTTTTTTTACTTTTTTAAATATTCAAAAAGTGTACAATTCATTTTGGATTGTTATAAAAGTATAATATCCAATTATATTGGGTTTGTTTGGTATATCTGTTTGGTATTATTTTTGTTTTTTAATACACAGATGAAAATATTTCTTTTGTTTTTATTTTTATTACATTTTCAAAACCAAAAAACAAAAAATGCGTTAGGTAATGACAATGTTGATACATATTTTTTAAACAAGAACAAAAACATCATTGACTCGACGTTGTCGATGGGGTTGGATCGGCAGATCGGACTCACCATTGAGGACAAACTGCTCTTTGAGACTGGAAGCGAGGAGGTGTCAAGTTCTAGGACCGGGTTCAGGTTCTGGGACTGTGGTCAACATTAGGTTCCAAGACTAGGGTTGGAGTTGAATTCCATAATTGGGGCCAGGGTCAGGTTTTGAGACCAAGACTGGGGTTGGGTTTTAGGACTAGGGTTAGTGTCGAGTTCCAGACTGGGGTTAGGGTCGGGATTTAGTACCAGAGTCAAAGTCGAGTTTCAAGACTAAGGTCGAGAGTAGGATCGGGATCGGGATCATGTCCTAGGACAATGATAGGGGTTGAGATCTAAGATTAAGGTCGAGGCAGGGCTTTAGGACTAGGGTCAACGTCGAGCTCTGGAACCAAGATCGGGGTAAGACTTTAGGACCGGTGTCAAGGTCGGGGTTGAGGTCAGGTTTCAGGATAGGAGGCCAACATCAGGGTTGGGTTCCAAGATTAGGGTTGGGATCCAGACTGGGGTCTGATTTTGGGACTAGGGGTTAGGATCAGGATTCAAGACTATGGACGAGGTCAGGATCTAAGACTAGGATCAAGATTTGAGACCAAGGTTGGGATGGCCTGGAGTTAGGGACAGTCTCGAAACCCAGCCCCGACCCCTAGTCTGAATCCCAAATCTTGACCTTAAACTCGGTCTCTTGACCTTGACTTTGGTCTTGAAACTAGACCCCAACCTTTGTCCCAAATCCCGACCTAGACCCTACCTTAGTCCCAAAACCAGACCCAGCTTTGGTCTCAAATCCCGACCCTGGTTGAATCTTAAAACCTGCCAACCCTAGTCCTTGATCCCAACCTACCCCGAAACCCAACTTGAACCCCAATATTGAAACCCGACCCCAACCCTGATATGATGTGTTCGACTGGTTGTCTCGACCTTGACGGTGAGTTTGGTATGCTAGTCCAAACTTGACAACAAGTTGGTATGTCGACTCGACCTTAATGGCATGTCCAGCTCATTGGCCCAACCCTAATGGCGAGTTCGGTTCTCTTGCCCAACCCTGACGATGAGTTTGGCTCCAAACACAACTTGGATAGCTAGTCTAATTCGCTAACTCGACTCCATTGACAAGTTTGGCATAATACAGACACAATCCCAATGATGATTTTGACCAACTGACCTGACTCCAACAATGTGTCTGACCTGCTATCCTGACCTCGACAAAATTTTTGGCTCGCTGGGCAGTCCTTGATGATAAGTTTGGTTCACTAGCTCTAACAATGAGTCTGCTTAGTCGGTCAAACCCCATCGGCAAGTCCAACCCGATCCCAACAGTGTGTGCCACTTGCTATTCCGATCTCCCATGGTAAGTTTGGTCTGTTGGCTCGACCCTGACGGCGATCTTGGCTTTAATGGACCGGTGTAAATAGTTGACGACCTTAGTAAATCTTTAATTAACCATAACCTAAAATTTTTGTTTTTAGAAACAATAAATTTTTGTTTATGTAATTTTTTTAAAAAAGATAACAATTTAAAAAAAAAAAAGCAAAAAACAAAAACGATGTTACCAAATGTATTTTTAAAAAAAAATCACTTTTTTGTTCAAAAAAACCATTTAACTAAACGATACTAAATGAACCCTTAATAAACAAATATATATCTTTTCTTAGTCAACAATCCAATTTTGACTATATAAAGGCTAGAAAAGCTTAAGATTAAATAGTTAAAAACTAAGCAAAATCTAAAAGTAATAAAAAAATTCTAACCAATTCAAAATAAATAATAATAAAAAACCCAAACTCTTAAACCATGGTCCAGCCTTATTCATCATCGTTCGCTTTCTACTCTGCCTCACCACAACCCCCTAAGTCCTCAATGCCACCATTACCAAGCTTTCCCATCACTAAAGCTCATAAACCCCTTGATGACCTCAAACTTTACAACCAAGGATACGAAAAAAGGATATCTGTAATTTACACGTAACTTGCCTTCTTTATGGCCTTTCCATGTTTGCTGAAAAAGACTTAATTTAGTTATGAGTAGTCGGGGATATGACGCCCAAGAATTTCTAATGCATTAAATATACAATAATAATAATGATGTTAAGTAATTAAAGTATATATTTTGTGAGATAAAGTTTATGCTCGAAAATTTATTAAATATTTTAAGAATATAAAGAGTGTCACAAGGATTATTATTTAAATTTAATTTTTACGAAAAATTTCATAAAAGTAAAAACATGATTTTCAAGGTTAAAATCATGCCATAGTCTTAAATAAGAAAGGAATGATATAAAAAATTAGCTAAAAAGCTTAATTGTCATAAAATGTGTTTCAATAAATTCTGAAATGAAAATGCTATATAAGGAAAATATTGTGTAGAAATATAAAAAAATTATATGGTATAAAAATTAAGTAGTGCAAAATTATAAAAGATTAGAATAATGCAATATGAAGATTATACTGTAAAAGATAATGCAGTGTAGAAATTATACTGCATAGAAATAGAAATTATACTATAGAAGTAAATGTAGTGTAAGATTGAACTATATAAAGCTAAACAGTGTATGAATTATTTTGTGTGAAGGATATAGAACAGTATAGAATGCTGCGTAAACTTATAACAGTATAGGAAATATACCAATAGTATAAGAAAAATATAATGTAGGGTAAATTTGCATTGTGTAAAAGGTTATGGGACCCACCAAAATGCCACCAAAAGGTGAAAAATTTGCCACATCTTCCCTATGGTAGGTTCGGTTCCTTATGTGGTGGGGTATTTTTATTTCAAATTGGCCCTTAAATTAAGTAAAATTGTAAACAAGTCCTTCAGTGATAAGTACATGACTTGTCACCATTTTTCATGCATGATATACAAAAATAAGCCATCTTTCTCTCTAAGAAATCTAGCCCTAGCTCCCCTAATTTTTTCTCAATATTTCTCAAATATATAACCTCAAATCAAGCTTTGGATCAAGTTTAAGTATTCTAGTGTAAGATTGGCAATTTTAAACATAAAAATCTCAATTTTAGCTATTGTGTTTAAGAGGTTTTATTCATGATTTGGATGATATTTTTATGGGACATGCTGTGATTTTTGTTGAAGGTTTCAAGAAGCTTTCAAGCATCAAAGTAGAGGATTAAAAGGCTTGATAGAGCTTAGGTAAATCTCTAAACTTTAGACTTGAAAGATTATGTTTTAAATTTTAAACTTTGTTACAAAATATAACCTCAAACCAAGCTTTGGATCAAGTTTAAGTATTCTAGTGCAAGATTCGCATTTTTAAACGTAAAAATCCCAATTTTACCTATTTTGTTTAAGAGGTTCTATTCATGATTTTGGATGACATTTTTATGGGATATGTTGTGATTGTTGTCAAAGGTTTAGAGAAGCTTTCAATCATCAAAATAGAGGACTAAAAGGCTTGGTAAAGCTTGGGTAAATCTCTAAACTTTAAACTTGAAAGATTATGTTTTAAACATGCATCCAAGTGTTTGTTATAAGTTATGGACTACAGCATGTAATATAAACACTATGACATGATTATTTAGGACCCGTTTGTTTCGAAAACTCTTTAGATTCTTTAAATTCAAATTTAGATTCGAGTATAAATAATCCTTTGTATACGTATTTGTTTCCTTTGAAATCCAAATTCTTTAAGTGTCAAGAATCTAAGTTTTCAAAGTTTTGACTCACCTTAAACTTTTGATACTTGGATATATCTGCTACAGTAAAAACTAAAATTCTCTGTCTTATATTTGAGGGAAAAAATCATAACTTCTTCATTTGTTATCCAATTGAGATGATTCTTTTTTCATTGTGTTCCTAGTGAAGAGATGAATAAATTAAGATTCATATTGTATATTTTTTAAGATTATTAATATTAAGATTTTATTAGATTTGTTGATAAATCAAAAACTATTTTCACTACATCTCCAGACACAAATTTTAATTTTATTCCATACTCAGATTAAAACTTAAATGTACATCCAAACGTCAATTCGGATAATAATTCAATCACTAACTCAAATCCTAATTCAAATTACACTAACTCAAATTAAATCACTAATTCGAATCTATTTATCAAACAAGCCCTTAGTATTTTTAATATCTGATAATGAGATTGATAAGATGAAAACTAGAGTTTTAGGCTTAAAAGGAAAAGTTATTACAAACTTTGTCATAACACAAAGTTTAGACACTTAAGGTGTTTGATAAAATATTTCGGACCATGGAATGTCGAATAGATGTTATGGCATGATTATTTAGAGTCTTAAATGCCTAAAAATATGTTCATAATGTTAAAGTGAGATTAAACCTTACCAAAACAAGTTATGCAACAATTATGTCATAAAAGTCCTTAAAGGACATATTTGAGAAATTTTAGTGTTTGAGGCCTTTAGAGGCCAAATCATTCTCTATGTTCAACATAAGATTTATTGAAAATGTCAATTTGGATAACTTTCGTGAAGAAATTCTGCTCGAATCTCTATCGAAGCAAGCTAAAAAATGCTAATTCGATCCTGTGTTTTCAAAAAAGTCATTAAGATGAATGATTTTGATAAAAGTTAAAACACAAAAGTTGTAGGTCTCATCAAAATAGTTAAGAATGGTGGGCGGTTCATGAAAATTCTTTACTAATTTTAAGATATGAATTTTACGAGATTTTAATTCCAAAATTTTGAAATAAGAAAAATGTTTTAGAATTTTCTTAATTAAACCAAGGAGCTTTTGTAAATTTTAGTCCTTGTGAAAAACTAGACGTTTTGATATAAGACGGTTATTTCTTGTTCCAAGGGCAAAAATGTCAAGATTTTGTGTTTTGAGTCAAAATCGTAGAACCATATAAAACTAGATTTTCACTTTACAAAGTTGCTTTTCTACACTATTATAAGCAAGTAAGTAACCATGTGTTTTGAAGTTCAAAAGAATATGAGAACTTTTTAAGAAAAGCATGTTAAGGGCAAAAAGTCAAGATTTTCATATACGAGTCAAAACCGTAAAGTTTTGATAAAATAGATTTAATTGAAGAAAAAATGATGTTTGTTTTTTGTAGCATTATGAGAAGTAAAGAAATATAAGTTTTGATTTAAATGGGTTCTGAAAGTTTTTTAAGACCCGTCAAGTGCAAAATGGTTATTTTTTGTAAAAAAGGCCAAAACGGACCTCGAAACCCCAAATTAGGAAAACGCTCCTTAGCGAAAATTTTTTCGTAACTTGTTAGTTATGGGATGGTAAATAAAAATAAGAAATTTAGTAAAGTTACAAGGTTTAAGAAAAACCAGTTAAGGGTAAAGTTGTCATTTTAAGAAAATTACTAAAATGGACCCGATCCCTCCGAATTAGCAAAATGCCTTAGACAACAAATGATTTGAATCATGTTAAGTAATAAAATTGTTAAGTAAGTTGAGAAGTTTGACTAAAGAATGTTCAAGTTAAGTAATAGATAAATGAACTGATAAGAACAAAGTTAAGCAAAAGTAATGGACGGTTAATGTTTAAGTTCTGTTATCGATCAAGTATGTCGATAATGAGAAATGTTAGCTAATAGTTAGGTGTCATTTAAAACAAGATACGGAAGCCGACTAATAAAAAGGAAAAAGGAATGAAAATGGAACGCTAAAGCTATGTCTAAGTAAGTTTCAAACTTCACCTCCAGCATGAAGAAAATGATTTTCAATGCTTAGAATATGTTTAAAGTATATTTGCATTTGTTATGCATACTGCTTTAAAAGCTCAAGTTATGATTTGTAATATGATTGCACATGTGATGTCTAATTTTAAGTATTAAGTTATGGCTTATGATATGTTAGTATATGATATGCTCACTAAAGTTTACAAGAAGGTAAATTAATAATGATAATTAAAGTGTCATAACAGCCTCCTTGATGTGAGGTATATAAATTATGTTAAAGCTATGACCTCGTTGCTCGATAGTCCTAAGTCTTCCATAAGAGAAACATTATGTTAAATTAAAGTCTATCTCATAATTGATAATGTTTGCATGAACACTTAAGCTCATATGTTTGAGTAAGATAAGAACGATGATAAAAAGTTTAAGTAAGTTATAAATGATAATAAGAAGTTTATAATTGGATGTTCATAAATAAGCATAAACAGAATCATGCATAGTGATATTACTTACATTCCTTGTCATGGTATATTTATGAGATATGTTTATGAAAAACAATTTAAGAAATGTTTATGAAAAACATTTTATAAAAATTGTTTACAAAAAAAGGTTTATGAAGAAAGTTTTATGAGAAAAGTCTAAAAGCAATGTTTTATGATGAATGTTTTTAATGTTTTGTGAGATTATGTTTGACCTTGCTAAGCAAAAGCTTATTACAAGTTCCTTCATGCTGTAGGTAGTCCTATGAGATATCAATATGACTGGTTAGGGAGTTCCATGTTGTGTTGGACATATTTGAAGATTGAGTATGGACAACACTACCTCAGTTTTCTGTTATTTAAAGAAAATGTTTTTTGCTATTTGAAATAGTGTTTTAAAATTAAGAAAGAAAATGTTTAAAGAAATTTCTTACATGAAAAAGAGTTTGAAATATTATATCAAAAACATTTTCAAAGATTTATATAATTAAAGATTTTAAATGACTACAAAATTATGTTCGAAACTAATTTTTTAATTTCTGTTGCAATGAAAATTGCAATAGTTTTAAGTATGTTATTAAGAAAAAAATTTACCCAGAATTTCTCTTACTGGTAAGTGAAATCAAGTTAAGATAATGATATTTAAACAAGCTAAGTGGGAGGAGGTAGCAGGATGAAGGCATAAGCAGAGGTGCAAGTAAGGCATACGACAAGAGGGATAGGTATTAGGATAGGTGCCTCAAAAAGCATATTTTGTATCTAAACATCTTGTAATTTATATTTCCTAATTGGATTATATTTGACTTCTTAAAAGTTAGAATGTGATATTAAAAATTTTTGGTCATATACTTTTTAAGCAAATGATATGTGGCGTAGTTACAATGAGATTGTTGCCACATGCCCATTCCCTCCTTTGGAGAGAGCGGATCTCCTTTGTAAGCGATTGGAAATGTTTCCCAATTCAAATTAAACCCTACCAAATAAATAGGCTCTTGCTAGTCCATCGCAAGGTTAGATCGTTTCTGGCCCCCAAAGGTTATTCACTCACCTTTAGTGCTTGACATAGTTATAGCCGACTAGGATTGGAATGAAATTGAAGATCTGAGACTCTGTTCTTAAAAGGTTCAAGAATTCGAAAAGATTCAAAGTTGCCAACGTTTTGCTCGCCTCCAGAAGAAAGATTGAAAAGTTTGAAAATGCTGTATGTAAATTTATATGAATGCCATTTTTAATGTGACGAGCTTAAATTGTTTTGGAAAAAAAAAATCATTTTGGTATGTTTTACAAAATTTTTGCATCAACAATGGGTTAAGGTAGATCTAGAGTGTTTGACAAAATTAGTTAGAACCAATTTCTTAATTCAAAGTACTATAATATTTGAAAACTTTACACTGTAGTAACTTTTTGCCTTTTGCTATAACATATGATAGCTTTACACTATTTTTTAACAATAAAATTAGTTCTAACTAACTTTACCGAGCACCCTAGTTGATGACTTAAAGAGAAAGGGGTGGTCACCGCATTGGAGGGTAGAGGGAGGGGGGTTTTAGTTTTAGTATTTTTTTGTTTGTTTTTATTTTTTATACTCTTCTTTCCTTTTAAGGGTATTTGGGTAACTTGATTGGTCAAGGTTTATTGCTAACAAAGGAAGGATATACATTTGCTTTGAAAACAGTGAGTATAATTTCTTAATAACTCTAAATTGCATGGCAAAAAAGGTAAATATAAAAAAGCTTTTTTTTTTCTTTGTGTATGTGTGTGTGGTGGAAAGGGTAAGATTTTCTATCACCAAATGTTAAAGACAGATTTTTGTCACTGGCTGAAATCGACAAACACATCCATTGCAGGTAAATGTAACATTTTCTTGATGTTTTATTATGAAATTCTTTTTGCCTTTTATTTTAATTATCTAAATTCTCTTTTTTTTAAAAAAAAAAACATAATTCTCAAGAGGTTTTGCCCTTTTGCTATTCACTAGTTCATCCATTTATTTTTTTTCCCTAACATTTAATTTTTTTTGAAAAGATTAGAAACCTTCAATAGGTAGTAGAGGGTGCGAGGGGCCTTCTTCCTTGCATTTCAAGTGAGCATGACTTGAGCTTAGTCTGTGGTGGGTCTGGACTCTGCTTGAGCCAAAATTTGCATATTGGGGAAAAGGATGTCACCAGTCAACAATTTCACCAAATCAAACACATGCTTTTTGTAGGAAAATGCTTTTGAATGTCCCTTGCTCAACAATCAAGCCAAAAGGTTGTCATGTCAAGTCAACTTGAACATAACTTCTCTAATTGCTTAGCATCGTTCACAGCTAATATTTGAGCCACTGCTGAATTAAAATACCCATTTTATTGGTCCAAAATACAGTAACATATAAACGTTGTATAATAATTTTTTTGTTTTTTTAATATATGAGAGCTTTACATTATTTAGTAACTATTTTATTGGTTTTAACCATTGTAACTTCTTATTTTTATATTAAACACTAAGGTGGTGTTTGGAAGGTGGTAGGAACCGTTGGTTAGAATCACTTTTATTGTAGCATGTGAGAGCTTTACACTGTAATATTTTTTTTAAATTATTACTGTAACATATAAGAGTTTTATACTATTTATAATTAAGTTTGTGGTGAAAATTGTTGTTCTTATTACTGTAACAAAGAGGGGTAATTTTATAACTGTTTTTTTGGCTGGTTTTTAACAACACTATATTGATATAAAATTCCCCTAAACAAAATTGTTATTATAAAACAAATTAAAAAAAGGACAAATCAAGTCTCAAATTGGCAGCTGAGCGCAGGTTATACTATTAACAAGTACTCTACTAACTTTTTTTTTCCTCATGATTGTCCCGAGCTCTCTTCCCAACACCCCTAAAAAGGAAACCCACCTTTTTTTCCTCATGCATTTACACGTATTCCATCTTTGTCAAAGCATCATTAGGGTCAAGCATTTTTTTTAGTAAAGTTATTAGGGTCAAGCATATTACATAATTGCTCTCCCCTTAATCAAGTAACACTTGTATGGTTTCTAATTAATTAATAAATAAAGCTCTACCCCATGATAAAGTTGTCACCTAAGAAAGAGAAATTATTGGTCAATGCAAAGAGATTTTTTTTTTTTTTTGGCCAAGGACAATGTGAAGGATTTAGATCTCTTAACTAAATTAGCTTAGATATTTTTCCATTAAGGAACTTTGCCATCAACTGACTTTAAGAAGTAAATTAAGGATTTCATTTTTTTTTTCGTTTCATGTTTTTAATTAGCATAGAGATGCTTGTCCCATTAACTTGTGGACCCACTAGTACCTCCAATATGTGGGACCATGGCAGTAATGAAGTGTTACAAAATGCCAGAGGTGGGAATACTAAAGGCCCGCAAGAGGTAACCGGAGAAAGCAAAAGTGAGGCTCTGATTGATTTTCCATTCCTTCGAAGAATTTTCAATTTTTTTTTTCATCAAATTCCCGCTTTGATTCATTCAATTCAAGCCATCCCTCTCTTGTTCCTTCCTAAACATCCCCTACTTCCACGTAAAATATGAAAACACAAAAAACACTTTCAAACTTTTTTAAACGTTTCAAACACAAAGCAAAACAAAAACAGATTTTGAAAAACTCCATATTGAGATAGATAGAAAAAACAAACAAGAAGAGAATCACATAACTCACAATAACGCGATAGTTTCGGACACGGCATGATGACACGATATAAAAATGATACAAGATAAATGTGTTTGGACTACACGTTTATTAATTAGGCCATAAATGGGTTGATACAAATAATACGAAATAAATGAGCTAGATTAGTGTTAACACGTCTAATACGCCTTATCACGTTTAATTAAACGGGCCAACGTGTCGACACGGCACAACACGATCCGCCTACTTATAATATATTTATACTTACAAAAAAAAAATATTTGTAGTAAGTTAGTATTAATTAGATAATGTTTTTGTTAATTTTCTTTATTGGCTTTTTTTATAATTTTTAGTTAACTAAGTCATAAACGTGCCATATGCGTGTTGTTATCGTGTCAAATCGTCACGGCTTGCTTAATAATCGTGTTAATGGTGTCGTGTCGTGTTACGCATACCATGGGTAGGTCATGTTTGTGTTTACATTTTGGTATATTTATTAATCATGTCGTATTCGTATTCGACCTAAACGTATTGTACTGTAAATATGAATACAAATTTTACCAGCCCTAACTCACAACACCCCCTCTATCTCTTTCTCTCTTTCCCATTAGTCAACAACCACCCAACGAAAAAAAAACACTAAAAAATAAAAAATAGAAAAATGGGGACAAGTCTCAAAAATTAAAACTAAAAGAAAACTTATCTTCATGAGCTCTCTCATTGGTTGCGTGTAAGACGGGCCCCAATCTTTTGTTCTTGCCAGCCTATATTCCCTCCCATATACCTCCTGATAGATTATTGGAGAAACAAACAAAAAGAAAAAACAAAACTTTGATTTTGTTCTTAAAATTTTTAAAAATATTTTAACATATTTTTTAAGATAAAAATTTTAAAAATATTTTAACATAATTATAATTTTTTTTTTATTTTTTAAAATAAAAATATTTTTATCCATTTTAAAAATAATACTAAATCATCCCAAAGTAGAAGCAAAACCGAACATTCACAAACACAAACCAAAACCCCAAACAAAAAACAAAAAACAAAAAACAATCAATTTTATTTAACGCAATAAAATTATAACTTTTACTGATAAAATGGTAAAACTTAGTTTAAAAAATATAGGACATCGACGTGCAACTAGCTACTAGGCATGAAAACAATTTTTCTTTTTCAGCCAGCCAGTCAAGAGCCAACCATTCCATTTTATTTCCAATTTTCCATCCCCATTTTCATATGTTTTTGTTCCTCTCAAAAAGAAAAGAAAAAAAGAAACTCGTACAAAAAAATGTACAAAATCTTAGTGGTAGTAGTACTTACTAGTTTACGTGTGTTAGCCGTTGATATCGCTGTTGAGAAGTGAGAAGCGCATTATAACCCAACCCAACCCAACCCAACCCCCTCTTATCCGCCATCTCCCGGGATTGTCGCCCAACTGTAGAGAGAGAAAAAGGAAGACTTGAAAAAGAAAAAATGGGAAATGTTTCTTTATAGAGAGAGAGAGATAGAGAGAGAAAGTGTGAACATGAGAGTGAAATAGAAAGATAGAAATGGAAAAAAAGAGAGTATTAGACAACACTGAAGCAATTTTCCATCTTTGTATATTTGGTGTTCATTCAGGAGAGTAGACTTTCAAGTACCAGTATAAAAACCAAACCCCATTTCCCATTTCTCTCTGATTCTCTCGATTCGAGAGAGAGATATAGAGAGGGAGAGAAGAAATCTGAGAATTCTCCAACCCGGGTTTTGGCTCGTTTCCCGATCTGGGTCGGACCGGGTCAGCTCCGAAACTCCGGGTTTTATGGTCTCGCCAAAACCGCCATTGAAATGGGTTGCGTGAGTTCCAAGCAAGCCGTCTCCGTGACGCCGGCGTTCGACCACTCAGGGGCCCTCAGAGACGGCGATAATGGAAATTCGGGTCGCAGCCGGGTCGGGTCGATGGACTCGGATAGGAGGAGCGGCGGCGGCGGAGGCGGCGTTGTCGGGTCGGGGAGGAAGAATGGGAAGGGGAGCAATTTGGGGAGTGAGTTGGCGAGCGAGTTGGGTGAGTCAGGAAGAACGAGTTCGAATTGTGGTGGTAATGGTGGTGGGGAGTCGTTGAGCTTTAGGTTGGGGAACCTGCAGAAGTATGTAGAGGGAGAGCAGGTGGCAGCGGGATGGCCGGCGTGGCTCAGCGCCGTCGCAGGAGAGGCCATCCAAGGGTGGGTCCCACTTCGAGCAGACGCATTTGAGAAGCTTGAGAAGGTTCCATTTTTTCTATATTATATATATATACATACATACATATATATATATATATATATATATATTTAGTATGGTTAGTCAATTTAGTACGAAGTTTATGTTTTCTTTTTTCGAACAACGAAGTTTATGTTTTTGGTTGATAATAATGCTTTCCATCGCTACGTTTTTTTTTGGTTCATCGTTTTAATGATTGGTTTTCTGTTTTATTTATGCTTTGTTTTTTTCCTTATCCCAAAAAAAAAATGGAAATTTTAGTCCAAAGTTTATGTTTTGTTTTATATGATTTTTTCCCTTTTTTTTTTTTTTTGAGGGATTGGTTTATATGATTTGCATTGTTAGTATATATTTTTTCTTTTGTTGTATCTTTTTTATGGAAATAAAAAAAAAAGGGAATTTGAAAAACAGTTGCGCTGGAGGGATGCAAACTGAGCTCAAGTTTTTTTTTTTTTTTTAAAATTATTATTATCATTATTTTTTACTATTGTTGTTTGTGACGCGAAACAATTCTTAATTTTTAGTCCTGGAAAGTGGAAAAGATGAGAAATTGTGCTGCTTTAAAGCGAAAAGATGAGAATTTTATGAAAGTTGAAGAGAATTTGCCTTTGTTGTTGAAAAGCTTTTTGTGGAATGTGCATGCTTCTTTTTTGCTAATCCTGTTGTGAACTTTACTGTTGTGTTAACTAAATTGTTCTTGGTTCTGATTCTCCCATGAAAAGTTCCTTTTTGTTGGGAAAAAAAAAAGTTCCAAAACATTCTCAGCTTTCTCTGCTTATAGACGCTGTGTACTTCAATCTACCATGACTTTTCAAAAGCAGTGTTTCTTGACTTCGTTACTTAGTATGCACTTCTCTTTTTCGCTCATAGATGCTTCTATCTCATTTGACTTTTTAAGTGCTTAATTGATTGTGATTGTTTATATTCCATCAAGATAATGGTCAATTCTTTATGTTTTCACCATTTCCCCCCTCTTATATGACCTCTAAAATTTCCAACTACTTGTAATAGATTGGACAAGGTACATATAGTACCGTATTCCGGGCGAGAGACCTTGAGACCAGGAGGATAGTTGCTCTGAAGAAGGTGCGGTTTGACAATTTTGAGCCCGAGAGTGTAAGGTTTATGGCGCGGGAAATCATGATTCTTCGCAGGCTTGATCATCCAAATGTAATCAAATTGGAGGGCTTGATCACTTCTAGACTATCATGTAGCTTATACCTTGTGTTTGAGTATATGGAACATGATATTACTGGACTCTTATCTTGCCCTGATGTTAAGTTCAGTGAATCACAGGTAATGCTAAGACATAAGATTTTGAAAGATACATAATTATAGTCTCTCTTTTTTAGCCTTTGCATTGAAATTCTCAGGTTTGATTACACTTTTGCAGATTAAATGTTACATGAAGCAATTGTTATCTGGACTTGAGCATTGTCATTCGCGAGGCGTAATGCACCGGGACATAAAGGGCTCGAATCTTTTGGTGGGCAACAATGGGATTTTGAAGGTGGCAGATTTTGGATTGGCAAACTTCTGTAATTTCGGGCACAGGCAACCCCTGACAAGTCGCGTCGTGACGCTATGGTACCGTCCTCCTGAGCTTTTGTTGGGTTCAACAGATTATGGAGCTGCTGTAGATCTCTGGAGTGTTGGGTGTGTATTTGCTGAACTACTCATGGGGAAACCTATTCTTCAAGGGAGAACAGAGGTAATCCTCTTTCTTAATTAGAAACAACCTTTTATTTTTTGGTTTTTTTTTTTTTCACTTTTCTTGATAAAGTTATTTTGGAAACGGTCTGAAAATAGCGTTTGCTTGTGGTCTCGTTTTGGAAACGGAAACAAATATCTGAAAACAAGGCCAATTTTATCAAGGGAATTGGAAAGCAATTGAAAGTTGTTTTCCCTTTTCCATTACTGTTGAGGGTTTTTGGTTCCCGGTCGGAGCCGGGCGGGTCCCTCGAACGTATTTCTGGGGAGGCCGTTCGGGAGCCTCTACGCGGATTTGCCTCCCCACCTTTGACCACTTGTATAAGAGGGCTTTAGTTCTATCCCAGGTACCAATCCAAGCTAGATTGGTACCTGGGAAGCAACTAAAGGCAAATCCGTGTGGAGGCTTCCCGAGCAACCTCCTCGGTAATATGTTCAAGGGACCCGTCAGGCTTTTGCCGGAGAACCCAATCCCTCAACAATTACACTGGACACAGTTTCGGGAAACATAACCGAACTTAGCGTATCACCTTTTGCTTTACTTAAAATAATCTCTCTGATTCCATTTAAAAAAAAAAATCTCTCTGATTATGATGTTCACATATAAAAAAGCAAAGAAAGTAATGGGAAATATACTAAACCAGCAGAAACAATTTCTTGCCATTTTTGCATCCTTGTCCTCTCCAAAATGTCTTTAAATTTCGCTTCTAATGGGTTGCTTTGGCTTCTCTGGTTAGAATTATGGTGGTTATTTATTTATTTATTTATTTGTCTTCTCACAGGTTGAACAATTACACAAGATTTTCAAGCTTTGTGGCTCCCCACCAGATGAATACTGGAAAAAGTCCAAACTTCCCCATGCAACTCTTTTCAAACCACAGCAACCTTATGATAGTTGTCTACGAGAGACTTTTAAGGATTTGCCCGCAACAAACGTGAACCTTCTCGAGACGCTTCTTTCTGTCGAACCATACAAACGTGGGACCGCCACCTCAGCTCTTGCATCTGAGGTAATTAAGCAGCGACATTGTATTTTTTTTTTTTTTTTTTTGTTTTGCTTGTTGCTTGCGACAAAGAAATTTGTTTCATGTAGCTGCACAGGACTGATTATGTTTCGTCCTTAGTGTTTCTTTTTGTTAATACGGTATACTTTCTGTGTCACTTTCAGTATTTCTCGACAAAGCCTTATGCATGTGATCCGTCAAGCTTGCCGGTGTACCCCCCTAGCAAAGAGATCGATGCTAAAAACCGGGAGGAGGCAAAGAGGTGTGAATTCTATTTTTATATTTTAAAGCTTTGTTTTGTAGAGTTCTCATCCAATATCAACTTAAACAAATTTATAAATAAAATAATTGGTTTGGATAATATTCTATATCTAGTATGAGGAAATCAAAATTTGGAGCATCTAGACTGAGGAAGAATCTGTTAGTATGTTTGTGTTCTAATTTTGTACTATGATTTAATTTATCAAGGAACTGAAGTTGAGGTTAATGTTGTATATATATTAAAAAAAAAAAAGAGAAAGAAAGAAAATAAACCACACACACAATTGCTAGAAGTCATGAGGAACACATTCAATTTAATACACTCGGATCAGTACTGATACCTTGTACACAGGCTTTATAACTCAATGCGCTCATAGAATAATTCCTATATTTTCCTGGTTTATCTGTTATATTAAGCTTTCACAAAGTTCTTTTTGAAAAGCTGTTAATTATACCCTTACTGAAATATCAGAAAGAAGAGCAGTGGGAGAGTTCGTGGGCCCGAAACAAGAAAGCCAACAAGAAAACCCCTTGGAATCAGCAAATTGGCACCAGCAGAGGTCTCTTTCGTTATCCACAAAAGTTCAAGCTTAAATGCTAGGGTTACTAAAGGAAAGCTAGTTCCTAATGATCAGTTCAAACTTTTCCTTGCAGGACTTGGCAGCCCAAAAACAAGACTCACGTAAAAGCAATGGTTATCATCTACATGTTCACAGAGAAGAAAATGACATCTCATCCGGGGATGTCCCAAAACCATCAACTGATAAAGAAGAGGAGGCCTCACATGTAAAGAATGCATCTCAAGGAGACATTCCATTTTCGGGCCCATTACAGGTTTCCACGTCAAGTGGATTTTCATGGGCTAAAAGACGAAAAGACGACGTGCCCATAAGATCCCACACTCGGTCCATATCAAGAGGGCACATTTTGAATCCAGTAGAACCTTCTGTTGCATTGCTTGGAAATAATAATTTTGATTTGAAAAGGCATGAGAATGGAGATGTTTTGCACAGGGGAAGGACCGAGTCTAGAGGCCATGATTCATACGAGATTGCTAAGCTTGCTATCCAGAATCAATGGGGCAAGTTTGAGCGTCCAGATTCTTTTGATGCTTCTGATGTGTATCACTCTCAGGAATTGTCTTTGGCACTTTACCAGAGAGAGGGATTGGGAGCTACTAGAAGTGATCTGGTAAGTATGTAGCTGAAGAAACAAATATGACACTGACGTTTAACTTTTAATACTTAAGGGTGTGTTTACTAAATTGTAAAGAAATGTAACAAGAAAGGTAATAGGATTGGAAAGGAAAGTAAAGAAATCATGATGGGGGTTATTAATTCCCTTTTAAATGTTTACTAAAAACTTTTATGGTGGAATCAAGAATGAGAAACATTCCAATTCTCTCTAGTGTTTAGTAAACTTAGGAATGGGAATTATATCAATTTAATTACTGAATTGTCCTTTTACATAATCAGATAGTCATTGGCTTATAAAATTGAAGTATTGAGCTTCTTAAGCGTTTATTAGTAACTTTGGCATTCATTCTCTTTAAGTGAGAATCAATACCAACGAGTGCAAAGATTGGCATTTCTGCTCATTTTTTTTATTGCGTGTGGTCCACAAGTTCTGATTTTATAAGTAAACAGATAGTTAAATAGTCATTGGCTCATGACGTTCGCTCCTAGTTCTCCCTTTTCCTTTCATGCGAAGTAAACGCTTTTAAAATCTAAACTTTAGTCTTATAGTTCGAACAAATTTTTCAGTAATGTGTAATAATATCAACATTAGATATTTTAAAATATTCAATTTTCTATTAAATTTTTAAAATTGTAAAATTCTAATGTACATATACTAACAAAGTAAACTGTTGGTGTAATCTCAAACCGTTTATCAGATGTCTGCAAACCTTGTAACTATCAGATGTATCTTTTTTTTCTTTTTCTTTTTCTTTTTTTCTTCACCTTCAACTTTGTATGCATTTTAAAGAGAGAGAAAAAATAATGGAGAGGGGGAAAAACAAGAGCAGCCCTTAAACAATGTAAAACAAAGGAGCCAAAAGTGGGGGGGAAATATATTGAATTGGTTGTGCAGTTCACTGAATTTGTTGATTTAAAAAGATGTCTTAAACTCTGGTGTACGTTCAAAAGACTCAATTCAACACTCTGCTGTATATTCACCTGAGAAATGGGTGATCAATTTATCTTCTTCTGGATATTTAAAGGCAATTGCAACATATTATAGATGGACTTAAACTCATAATTTGATCGTCGAAAATGAATTTGCTCAAGTGTCTGTCATTGACACTAGTGTTCATTTATGAATGAATAAGCTCTTCACGTGTGGTAGGTGTTGGTAGAATTTTTAATTTGAAATTATAGAACTGATTGAACATAATTTGATGATGTCAGTCCTATTGTACAAGTTTAAGATGCTAGTCTCAAAGGTACAATTACATTCAATACATCCTTCAATGGCTTAGTCAATATTTATATATGACAATGGACGTGACAAAATAATTGTGTTTATGATGAGTTTGTTGAGTTGATCACATTAATTGAAACTTGGACTCGTGTGTGTGTTTCTCGTTACTGCTTCTTAATATTGGTTTTAACTAACTTTTAATGTTTGTGACAGAGCTTTCAGGATCAAGGAGAGAAAGTGGAATTTTCTGGACCCTTGTTGTCCCAATCAAACAGAATCGACGAACTGTTAGAGAGACACGAGCTCCAGATAAGAAGGGCAGTGAGAAAATCATGGTTCCATAGAGGTATTATAACTAGTCATAAGTTTCTTCATTAAAGGCAACGCTACTTTCATATCTATTTGTTTTCTTTTCCTTCTTTACTACCATACATTATGGTAGTGACATGCCATGCCAAAGGATTGACAAGAAAGAAGGCCTTTAGAAAGGGGGGGAAAAAGTGTTGATACGCTATAAACCAACCTGAATTTTGCCTCTCATTGAAAATACCCTCATCTGATTTTCACCTAGCCTAATGAATGGCGCGTTGTTAGTCAAAATTCCTTTTGCTGCTTCCATTTGCTCTAAGATTTTTTGTGCCAAACCAGCTTACGTTTCTCTAATGTACCCTCTTTGTTTCCTTTGTTTCTTATTTTAGCCATCTTTTATGCAAATTTCTTGGGTAAGCCATACTCTCCGAGTCTTAGAACTTGTTGTTGTTACCATGTTGCTGAGATTATTTTGATTGATTTGAGAATTGTGGTCACTGCCAACACCCAAGTGGTAAATGACAAAGGTGTGATATCAATTGGGTGAGAGGCATTTGTTTTCTTTTTTTCAATCATAACATGGCTCATGCATATCTGAGGCCTGCATTCAGCACTTTGATGTTTATCATTAATTCATTTGACTTTGAGAATTCTTCTTTTCCCATGTGCGTAATAATGGCAAGAAACATTAAAAAAAAGTTGAGGTTGAGAAAAGTAATGTAAAGGGAACCTGCCATCATTTTTACCCCACAATTATTCATTTTTTACCCTGTCCAACTCTCATAAAAGAAATATATTGGGCTCATTCATATGGACAAGTGGGCTTTGGAGATGAATGTTCTGTTTTGAGAATTTATTGGAACATATGTTTTAAGTTTAAGAACTATAGCATGTGAGAGCTTTACATTGTGGCAACTTTTTACATTTTATTATAGCTGTTGGAAGTTTTACACTATCTACAGTGTAACTGATTAGAAAACATGTTCCAAACACCCTAGAAAAAGATCCCTATTGTTTGGGCTTTGGTTCAGTTTTAATTAAACTATTTGATAGAGAATAACATAGAAGTAAATTGCATTTTTGAATTTTTTATCTATCTGTTATTCCAATTTTTACCCTTTGATTTTGTTGTCCTTTCTCAGTGCTTTTCACTTTCTTTATTATTATTATTATTTTTTTTCAATTTACCCCCAACTTTTCTGCCATCTATTTTAGTACTTTAGCAACGTAATCTGGATTAACATTAAAACTGCTATTTACAAATTTGGCCCCAAATTTCTGCCATTAATTTTTATTCCCCCCTTGAACTAGGCCATTTCCCTCTATCTCCCTTTTAATTAATCCCAAGCTCAAGGTCCTAGTTCTAAACTTAGTTATTATCAGAATCAACTTCATGGCTAATACTGTTCTTTGTTTTAACAATTTCAGGTAAGAAAGTTGGAAAGTAATTTGTTTGACATGCTTGGTCTCTGAGGACCATGGGAGAACAAGCAGCTTCTCTAACAGTGTTCATTTCTACTCAACGAATCGATTCCCGGGATCGTCTCCAAACCGGCTGCTATCTCCAGCAGACGTTGAAATTATTAGCCAGTTGACAATGTGAGAATCTCAAAACATAAACTCAGTGAAGAAGAGACATCAAGAAGCAACGACAATAACACAGTGAAATGGCATCTTCAAATCACATAGTTTGAAGTCCTGGGGAGAGAAACTAAGAATAGTAGAATCATAAATTAATGATGGGAAATTTCTTTCTCGTATCTAGGATTGATCATTTCCCTTTCTCTTGTTTCACATTTACTTCTTTGTCTATTGAGGTGTCCAGTACCATCCGGCAATGTACAGATCAATGGTGATTAAATTGTGAGAAAAAAGAAAAAAAAAAGCCTTGTATATATACTCTTTAAGGTTTCATATAAATTAATACATCAGGATTTTCCTCATCATTTCTTCTGCTTCTTTGAACTTTCTTGGACATTTTGAGTCCCCTTTAAAGAGAATTTATGTTGACCTCTTCAGAAGTTTTTCTCGCTGCTTTTGGCATCCTATCTCAGACTGATTAGACCACAAATAAAAAGGAAAAATAGATTGCAAATGAATTTACCTTATCTCTAGTCAAATAGTGATTTACTAACCTGCAAAAAATAGTAATTCACTAGAGCATATTGGTTATTTATTTTTAGTAAATTAATATCTACTGAAAAATACGCATAAATCAAGGGAGAAAGTGGTAAATACTTTAAATTTTTTTGAAATAACTAGCATGTTTTAAATAATGATATCCTGATTTATGGTTTATTATAGATTAAACAATAAGAATTAGTAATTGACCCATTTCAATTAAGGATCTACTGATTTATCAGTGATACACAATTGGTGTATCTATGGTTTATCACTGATTAATCGCTACAAAAATACGACCATCGCCTTGGAGTATGGTCATTTATTAAAAAGGTGGGCAAAACTATGCATCCACCTAATTTTTTCCAATATTATTATTTACATCCCTAAAAGTAATTACACATAACTCAACAACCATTATGAGAAACATACATTTTCATCATGTAAACTCTTTCATTTTACAATATACCTATTACTATACTAGTTAGTGTCGTCTATATATACACACACACACATACATACAAGAAGAGGTTTACATATCTTCTCAGCACACCGTGAAGCCAATTGGTTGAAATGGCTGCATCCAAAAAAGAGAGTAACAAAGTGAAAAAATATATATTTAGCACTCTTTTAAGTTTAAGTTGTAGCATTCACACTAAATGGATGGTCGGATAAGAGGACTAGACAGGCTATTTTGGATGGTCGGATAGAGGATATATGTAGGAAAAAATAGATCTAATAATCGTTTTTATATTTTAGCTTTGTTTTATTATTAATTTATTATTTTTGTTTAATATGTTGTTTTCTTTCTGTTAAGGGAATAAAATTACCTTATTAGCTAATTGTAATCAAAGACTATGATATTGATATAAAATCAAAAGTTTCTGAGTGTTTTCACTTCAATTTGGAGATTTTCTACTCAGTGGGGTTTTTTGGATGGATTTAGAATGGTCCATCCGGGTAAAGCCAATAAAATCTATCATACTCAATTCTGCTCCATCAACTCACCTTGAAATTGAAAGCTGTGGAAATATTCTGAATTCGATCTATGCATATGTTGTGCTACGGATGTAGGTTCTTTAGCTCCAAGAGTCTTGACCACCTCTTATCAATATGATCAGATTTTGGTCCATCATCATCTAAAAAAAAGCAAAAAAAAAAAAAAAAAAAAAAAAGTTGATATTAGTTTTAAGAAAGCGGGAGTAAATGTGAGTAGAGTTTTTAATTGGTGGGTCCAGAGAAAAGAGATGTAACAAATAATCAATATGAGCAAAACAAGGAAAGACAAAAAAAAAAAAAAAAAGGGGGGGTGGAACACTCACTATGCATTGTATATGAAGATTTCTCGCATAATTCTGAGCAAGTGTCCTAAAAATAAAAGGTGGAATTTCCCGTAATGTATTCATAGACAAGTTAGCACATTACACAACACATATGAAATATGCTACTTTTGAACAAAAAAAAAAAAAAAAGTTATTACTTTGGTGCTTTTGTTTTCAAGAAACATTACAATCGTCTTTATTGTTTGAAGAATATAAAAAAGATACCTTGTAGTTTTTTTAAAAATATTATTTTAATACTATTGGCTGGTATTTTGTGACGTAAAATTTATAACTTACTTTTTTATTAGTAAACCCTAAATTAATTTTATAAAAAAATAAATACAAACAATACAAAAAACGAATAAATCTACGTATATAATTTATTTTGATAAGTTTTGTCTAATCTACTGTTTTAATTTTCAATCACAGTTTTATGAAATTAATTTAGGTTTTATTAATAAAAGAATAAGTCAAAAATTTTCTTGTTACAAAACACAAGCTCATAGTACCGAAATAAATTTTTAAAAACTACATGATAGCATTTTGATGTTTTCAATCAACATTGTATTAATGTGACATTTTCTTAAAGCACACATACCAAAATAATAATAACCTAAAAAAAAATTTTAGCAAATATTCATAATGTTTGAGAGCACATAATTTTCTTACTTTAATTGAGGTTGTAATCCGTATTGTGTCTTGTATTAGCGAATCGAGATCTGCTTCATTTCCAGGTTTGACATAAATCACCTGTTGGTTCAGCAGTGTAAAATCTCTGTTCCAAGTAATTTTTATAGAAGTTTATTTATTTATTTATTTATTTGAAGATACAATGTGAACTATAGAGAGAGTTTAGGGACTTAATGATGGATCATCTCCAAGTTCTGGTACGCAAACTTCACGTTTATCCCGTCTTGATGGAAGAACCCATACGTTAAATTGTGTATCAATCTGTTCCAATATGACACAAAAGAAGAAGGCACCCATTTTACTTATTTTACTTATTAAATATACGGATGGGTTGATTTTACTTTTTGGCCTTAAAAAACAACAGTTGTGTTGTCTGGCTATGATCTCTAAATATTTAAAATGTGTTTGGGAACGTAGTCGGAACCAAAACACTATAACATATGAGAGCTTTATATCGTATAGTACTTTTGCTTTATACTGTAGCATGTGAGAGCTTTATACTGTAATAGTTGAAACTAATAAGTTCTAACAGTATTATCAAACAAAGCTTTATTTGATGCTAATGATCCTCTAGGGTCAAAGTGAGACAACTGATATTTCTTTAGGGCCAAAATGAAATTAACCCTATATAAATTCATAAGCATGCATATGAGAAAGTGTGAGAAAAATAATTATAATCCATGAGCATGAAGCATCATATTAAGTAACGAGCACGCATGTGAGAAAAGTGTGGGAAAAAAAGTCAATTATTTAAATTGACCGTTAGATAATTCCATATAATACCGGAAAAATATCATTAAGCTAGTTTGTAGTTAAGCACTTTATCAAATCGGTAACTTAATGTTCAGAAAATTTCACTTGGGATTCTATGTTACCCAAAAATTAGGTAGATGACTAATTTTGGCCCCCTTTAATTTTTTTTATTATTTTTAAACTTTTTTTTAGATTTTATAATGAATCACTAATAGATCAAATCGTCTATCACTAGCTTACCAATAGTTTATCATTGATACCAAAGGTCTATCACAAATGTAACAAAATATTATAGATACATAGATAGAACAAAGAACAAAAAGTGCATATTTTTATTTTTGACAATGTATATAGCATTGTGATTGCTTCAATCTAAGATAGCATACCTTCCTGCAGTACGGAGAATTGCAGTTGCTACATCTTCTAGGGAATGATGTGATGATTCTTCCGTCCACAGAGAAGCCAAAGCCGGCATGCTTGTAAAACAAAAGGAAACGTATTAAACAAGTTTATTTTAGCAGTGATCAGTTGTGAACTTCAATTCATTATTCATACACTGAGAGCACATGACAGCCGAGGTCCGCTTGCATGCGGTAAGAGCACCGCAATGCAGTGCCAAATACATGTGCCAAATTTACTTGTCGATATCAAATTTTAGCATTGGTCGGAATCCGACAAACTATTTCTAGTAAATAAGGCTCTCTGGGAAATATGTCATTTTCATGCCCTTTTTCCCCAAATATAGTATAAACATATGAGTTTTCAATGGAGATGGACTAAGATCATAGAGAATGCCACAATCTATTTCCAGTAACAAGGCTCTCTAGGAAGAACATTTCTAAAATACAATTGATACATTCATGAACACCTTTTTGTATAATTGTAAAAAGCTTGACTTTCTTACTTAACCAGTACATGAAATTTAATGTTACTACCTAAAATGGTTACTTGGCCCAAATTTACCTTGCTTAATAAGCTTGGGTAGGTTGGTTTTAAATTTAACGCACCCAATTGACTCAAAATCTAAAACTAACTCACCCAATGAAAGTTTGGGTGGATTGGTTAGGCTGCTGGTCGGGTTTGTTCGTCAAGTCAAATCTTCTGGGAATTCTAGGATGGTTAGAGAGAGGGAGGCAAAGAATAAAGATAAGGATCACAAGGGTCAGTAAGGCCACAAAAGTGAGCATAAAAGAGTAGAACATCCTGCTACATTTAAGGACATCAATAAGTGAGCAAGATAATAACAGTTGCAAGAATTTTGTCAACAATGTTGTTTATTTTGCTTGAATCTTTTTGTGACCCCATAGCACCTAAGGGATAATTTAGCATGAAACACTGATTAGCGTTTCTACTTTTGGATTAGGTTTTTTGGTTAGATATACTTTGACATTGCTTATTACTGCTTAATTATGTTTCTGTATCATCATTGTAGTAATTTTGTATCTTAAATTTTATCCAAACGGGCATCATTGTAGTATTGCTATATAATTATCCTCACTATGATTATCATATGACCTCTAGTACTTACTTCCGTACCACCTATTATAATTCTAATTTTTTTATTATTATTATTATTTTTTTGTGTCAAGAAACAGTGGAAAGGAGTAATGTGGACATTTTCTTTCAATTACTACATTTTTGCAACACAAAGAATGTCTATATGAATCAGTGGAGCATGTGAAATGTGACTATTTGTACAAAATTATGGTTTTACAAAAAAAAACACTATAAGAGGAAACAAAGTGATTGTTCTTTCTTAGATAACTTGTCCCTGTGATGCATATCAGAAAACAAAGAAGAGAAAGTAGAGTTACCTTCTGGACACATAGTTTGATAGAAACTTGAGCATTTCTTTGATGTTTATCATCTACCAAGTCGTCCAACCGAAGGTCTCGGAGGGAGAGGAGATATTCAGAATCCCATTTCCCATGCCATCGCCCGTCCCCTGTCGATATCGTGATCAAACGTCGTGGATTCGGAGTCGTGCTACTCCTTTTACTAATCTGTTGTTGCAGCGTCCACATGAAACGTAACACATTAACCATCATCCTAGTAATTAGTTGCTAATGAGCCTCGTACGGAAAAATTAATTTGTAACAATTTACTGGCTTTGTTATTTTTATGTAGAAGCTCCATCATGTGCTGTAGACTTTAGAATTAAACCAAGTAACTCTTTAGACGTTTGAAACTAAATGATATCTCCCTCTCTCTTTAGCCAAAAAAAAAAAAAGCACTTATGAAATAATGAAAATAAAATTCATAGCTTGAAAAATAACATGTAAATGTTGGTTATAGGATAATTAAGAGAAATTCAAGGCTGGTATTAAAAAAAATTAACAATTTATGTCACACTGAAAGCTCTTTGTTTCCAAAACCACAAATAGAAATTACTCCTCTGAACATTCTCATTTTGATGTAAAGTGACATTTATCATCCATCTCGGTACTAAATAAACTTTGCACAAACCAAAGTTAAAAAAATAATAATAATAACTAAGGAAAAATAAAATAAGATGGGCACTTACAATTATGTTGGAATTTCTTTGCTTGCATATCCGAGGCTGCAATCCTTAAAAATAAAAAATAAAAATAAATTCAAAACAGTACCAAAAAAATGAAGTAAACGAAAAAAACCCACCTCGAGTTAAAAGGGAAAAAAAAAAAAAAAAAGAAACAGGAGAAGACTTTTGTGATTGTAGATATATTATCTAGTGCATTTTTTGCTAACCTTTTATCTGAAGGTGGTTGAGAAGTTGTAAACTTGTTGCCATGATAAGCACCGAAACAGAGTGCGAAGGCAGGGGTGATAGAAGCCAAGAGGAAAAGAGTTGAGTTATGAACGTTATCTTCATTATCTTTTAAGTTATAACTACCATACTGCAGTGAGTAGTCTATTTTGTTTCAGCCTTTTTTTTTTTGTCCTTTTTATTTTAAGTTTTTTTTGGTCTGGATTATGGATAGCTAAAATGGAATAAATTTACAAAAGTCCCCAAATTTTTCTCTCTCTACAATTAATCGTTTTAGTCCATTTTGTTTGATAAATAACCTTTAAACTCGAAAAGTCTCTCCTAAAAAATCCCTTTGTTAAAATTTAGATGAAAACTATTAATTTTACCTTATAAAAAAGCCCCCAAACTATTTTCGCTCTCTAGAAATAGTTCTTATATTAAAAGTTATTAATGTAGTATTTGGAAACATAGCGAGATGTAGTTCTAATTATATTTTGGTTTAAATTGCAGGAGAAAAAATATTGTATTAATTTTGGTTGAAACTATAAAATTTATTAGTTTCAACTCTTTTTTCAAACGCTACATAAATTTGGTCCATAAACTAAGATAATATACCAACAAAGTTATTGAAGTTATCATGTGAACAAATAGATAAAAAACAAAAGATACAATATGTATAGCAAAAAAAGTAATTTTATCAAAATTACATACATGAACAAATAGATAAAAAAAATTCAAATGATTTTTTTTTTTTTTTTTTTAGTTTAGGGACTACATTTAGTAAAATTTGAGTTTTTCTTTGAAAGTATATCTAGAATTTCTTACTAATTGCATAAACAACTGAAGTAGGGGACTTAGAGCACATTAATTGTCTAAAAAGTTTCGTTTGAGATTATTTCTTTACATTTACAATCAATACATTGGATATAAGATAACTGTTGCAGGATGTATTAAAAAAATTTTGGTCTATTTATTTTGTAGGTTTAAATCATAATTCAGACCATTTTATTATAGTATTTTCTCTCACAAAAATTAATTTTTTTATTTAAATCTGTGAACTAAATGAGCCTATTGCCTCCAGACTTATTTCTTTACCTTTCTTTTTTATCGCTTCTGCTATTTGTGATCATGTCTTTAGTGGATTTTTTTTTTTTTTTTTTTTTTTTTTTTGCTTTTTTGTCTTTGCAATGATTTGGAAGAATTTTGAGTTGTAATTCTTGACATATAAGAGATAACATTTCTATTTTTGTCTTTTGGCTTTGGAGGGAGGGAATTTAATTTTTATATTGTTTCTGAATTATTATTTGTTTAACAAAAACCTACTTTTGGCATTTTTTTAAATTTAGGGATCAACTTTAGTACAATTTTTAATATAAGGACTGATTTTGGAAATAGAATATAATTTAGAGACTTTTATGAGATAAAGTGAATGGTTTTTATCCAAAATTTAACAAAACGACCATTTGTGAGACAAGTTTTGAGTTCAAAGACCATTTATAGGGCAAAATTAACTACAAGAACTAATTTTAGAGATAAAAAATTTTAGGACTATTCATATGTTTAACCAATTTAAAAAGTATCCCCTAAATTTTAACTAAATGTCGTGTTTGTCCTTAAATTTTTATAATTTCAAAAGATAACCTTATTTTGATTTGCTGTTGGTCAAGTGGTTTAATTTCAAAAAGGGATATGTATATTTTTATACTCTCTATTTTATATTAATTCAAAACCTATACATTTGGTTTTTGATACCATTGAATCTATACTTTATCTTAGTCAATAGTTGATTTTAACTTTAAAACAACTAAATTATCTTTAAGTATAACAAAGAAATTAAAACTTTTCAAAAAATAAGAAAAAATAAAAAAAATACAAAGCACTCATTTTTTAGGGTTTTTTATATATTTTTGAAATAAAAACCATTAGCATAAAGTTGTTTTAATTAATATTTGAAAAAATTAATTAGTTTAATTTAGAATCTAATCAAGATTTAAATAA
This sequence comes from Artocarpus hirsutus, assembly GCA_946598075.1. NCBI lineage: Eukaryota > Viridiplantae > Streptophyta > Magnoliopsida > Rosales > Moraceae > Artocarpus > Artocarpus hirsutus. The sequence goes on along the minus strand of CAMOHE010029544.1, from coordinate 13,164 downwards.
TGAATTTCATTAGCAAAATTTCATATTTTGTAATTGCAAAATGATTTGACATAGATATAATGAATTTTTATGTGCATTATTTGTGCAAACTTTTATGAATTATTTTTATGTACAAATTTTGAGTTAAAATAGTAAAATTTTGTAAGTGCCTTAAAAGGAAAAATTAATGTCGCATGAATTACATTAAAATTCAATTTTTGTGATAAAAATACTTATAAAGTGAATATGAGATGATAAGATTAAACTATCATGCTAAAGTCTTAAGCAGTGTAAAGATTGACAATACATCTGTCAGTATTAGTGTCTGCAATCCACTTAATGTTAGTATCAAGTATGTAGAGACACTCAAAGTAGTGTAGTTAGCGACATAGTAGAATTATACAAAATTAATGTCCACACATATAGATGAACTATTGTTAGTGGGAATTAAACAGTATGAGCACGTTGTGTACTGGAATATTTTTAAACTAATAAAAGATATCTCCTCTATAAGAAATTGTCAAAACAAGAAAAATACAGTTTTGATTGAAATTGGACTGCTAAAGTAGAACTTAGTAGACTAGGTGTACTTTGATCTTATGTAAATTAGACCTCAAAATTTGTGCAAAGTTTTGTACAATTTTTTAAGAAATTTGGCTTTGGAGGGGGATTTTTAAGCAAATTTTTGTTGGAAAATAACCCCTAGTTCATGGTCTATAAATACCAAGGGACCAACTTGAAAATCTATTTTTTCTTTCTCTCCAAGTTTTGCTTCAAGAGATAAAAATCTCCTCCTATTTTCTCTCCAAAGACCACCCCTCTCCCTAGCCCTCCCTCCCTAAAATCTTGCTGTTACAAGCCTTCAATCATCATTAGAAGCAATATTAAGAAGTTTAAAGAAGGATTAAAGAAAGTTCAAGGAGGTTTAAGGTAAAAATGGGTTTTTTCTTTTTTTGTTAAAGTTAAGGCTTTATGTTAGAAATTAATTGTCAATACTTTGATCTTTGGATTAAGGTCTTCTAAAGGCCACCCACACTAAGAGGAAACGATCCACCACTTTGGACCATTTAGGTAAAACCCTAATGCTCTAATCTTGTTCAAAGTTTGTGTTTTAATTTATTATGAGTTGTAATAAGTGATTATGGAGTCTAGCTAATAAAGGACTTATTATGGTATGATTTTTTAATGTGTTGTATTATTGTATGATTTTGTGCCTTAGAAATAGTTTTGCAAGTCAAGTGTTACAGCACTTTATGGCGTATTCATTAAAAATAATTTTTAAAGATCTAAGTTTTTGAGGAATATAAAGACTGAATTGATTTTCGAGCTCAACATATAATTTATTGAAAATGACGAGATGAGCATTTTTTGTAGAGCAATTTTCCTAAAATTCTATACGAATCAACCTGAAATAGGTCGTTTTCAAATTTGCTTATTTAGAAATTGGGCCAAAACTCCCATAGAATGATTGATTAGAAAAAAAATAAATAAATAAAACACAAAATTTGAAGATCTCATAAAAACTGTCAACTTTCGTGAAATAACTTTGTCGCCAATTCTGCATGGATTTTAACTTGTAGATTTTACAAGATTTAATCATGAATATTTTAATACGGTAAAAATGGGAAAACACTTTGAAAACGTTTGAATTTGACCGAGAGCCTTTTGAGAGTTTTGATCCTTGTTAAAAACTACACATTACAACACTAAACAATTTCCTTTGGTGTCGAGGGCAAAAATGTCATGATATTTTTGTTTTGGACCAAAATCGTAAAAACAAAAAAAAAAAGTATTTTTAACCGTATGGATAGATTTTTTGCACTGTTTTAGGCAGCAAGCAATCATAATTTTAATTCCAAAGAGTTTGAAATCTTCCTATTGAGGCTAATAATCATTTAAAAAAAACGGTTAAATTGAACTCAAGCTTGCTGATTAAGCTTGAAGTTTTAAAACAAATGATGAATCTCGACACACAAAGTTCAAATCCATAATATTAGACATAAATTGGCCTTTATATATCTAAGTCAAGTGGTATAGAAGTAGACCCATATTGTAAATTAGGACTAATAGTCGGTGTTGCCTACACAAGACACAAAGCCGACTACCCAAGAAAAAAGGGACTTTAGTGGAAACATTAACGCGAGTTTCAAGTAAGTTTTAGACCTCACCTATGGCAGAAAAAAATGTTTTTTCATATGGTTTATTCATGTATGGTTTGTAATTGCATTTATACATATTACTTGAGATACCAAGTCATCAAAAAATAGTATGTTCACTAAGTTACAAGACTGGTAATCTAAACCTCCAAGTTAAGAAAGTAAAGATATGATAATTAAGTATCATACGAACCTCCACTTAAGTGAGAGTTTAAGTCTCACGACCCAAGAAGGGCATCAAGTTAAGATAAGATCTCGGTGTTCGATGATCATGCACACTCTATGCGAACATAGGCCCATAATTCAGAGTTAGTAATGGATGATAATAAGAGGTTTATAAGCATAATTGGAATCATGCATTGTACTACTGTTAGAATTCTTATACAAATGTTTTGTGAGAAATATTTGAACTTGTTGAGTGAAAGCTCATTTAGATCTTTCATACTGTAGAAAATCCTGCCAAGAGGCTACTATGAGAAATTAAAATGCTGGACGTGACGGTAGGAATAATGTGATGGTTAGATTATAGATACCAGTACAATTATATAACCATCGTTATACAATATAAACTCATTTCTATAGATTTTTATACTCAAAACATAATCAAAATCTAAGTTTTAAGTTTTAAAAGTTTACCTCAAATTCAAGCTAATATGTTATTTTGATCACCAAAATCCCCTTGTTTCCTTTATCAATGAGCTGCTAGGATGAAGTTTATGTGATTTCTGTTGAAAAATGGGTGGGATTTGAGGTTTGGCCTATTGGATTTCTCTCGGCATGTTAGCTACCGTGGGAGAAAAATAAAAGCAAAGAAGAAAGAAAGAAAGAAGAAGAAAGAAAGTGAAGAAGAAGATAGAGGAAACATCAATAAATAGAGGAAAGGTAGAAAAAGAAAGAAAAGAAAAGAAAAAGTTAATCAACATCACTTTGAATGCAAGATATTTGTCTGAGATTTGGTGGTAAACAACAAAGAAGAAGGTAAGGAAAAGCTCACGGGAAAGTTTTGAAGAAAATGCCAAAATAGCATTTTTGCAATTAACTAATGATTCTAAGGGCATTTCGATAAACATGCTAAATAAGTTTAGGAAAATTATAGACAAATTAAAAATAGTAGAATATTACTATGGAGTAAATTTTAGATGCGACAAAATTTTACAAAATTTAATTTGACACATTAATAATTAAATTATACACAATTATATTCGTTAAAATAACAGGTGTTACATAATTACTATGGATTGGCACCTAAACGTCTATAGCACTACTATAACCTGTTAGTGCACACAAGGAAAGGCCAAAACGATAGTTAACAGAGGGTAAAGAAAAGGCAAAACGACAACTAACACATAGAAAACAACATGCACATAATCAATCGGGAGCACACTACATAATAAGTGCCATAATCCACAATAAAAACACTTCAACTAACATGACAAAGCATAAACAGTTTCATCACAGCCAGACCCATTTCTCAAATTGGAATATAGTATCAACAAACTTATCATATTTAATTTCTATTAACACAAAAAACCCATCAACTAGCAAATATGCAAATCAATTATTGATCTCAAAGTACATACTTGAGAAGAAGAATAAACTTAAACTAGTTCACAATTACACCAGCGATAGTTTTTCTTATTTTTTTGCAATGGTATTAAACTTAGGGTTCAAAACCGATTTACAATGCCACTTCCAAAATGGTACTAAAATGAAAATCTAATGAAATAATCAATTTGTCCTAGCATTTTACAACATATCTTAAAAGAAAAAAGAATATCTCAAAGGAAATCAAAATAATGGGAAAGGCATATACGACAGCTAATGGGGATAAGAAGGGCCAAAACGGCATCGAACATAACACATAGGGAATGGCCAAAATGACATGTAACAGAGGGTGGGGAGGACCAAAATGATAGCTCATAGGGGTGGGGAATGGCTAGAATGACATTGAACATAACACAATAAGAAGGGCTAAAACGACTGGTAACAGAGGGTGGGGAGGGCCAAAACGACAACTCATAGGGATCGAAAATGGCCAAAATGACATCGAACATAACACATAAGGAAAGGCCAAAATGACAGCTAACAGAGGGTGGGGAAGGCCAAAACGATAGCCCACGGGGTGGGAAATGGCTAAAATGACATCGAACATAACATATGGGAAAAGGCCAAAATGGCGTCCGACCAATGGTGGGGACAAGGGGTTGGTAAACAAATATGCACAAAGGGTGGAGAAGCACTTTTCATGGGTAAAAAAATCAAGGAACAAATTAAACTTAGAAAAAAGGAATTGAAACTGAAATACTTACTATGTTTGAGCCCATCAATGAATCTATAGATTCCAGCCAAACCCAAGCAAGTCGCGACAAGGACTCTGATCGCGTGTAATGATGCCTACAACGAGAACAAGTCAACCATACACGACGGTGCAGATAAGCAGTATGGAGGCTAAATCTATATTGACGAAACAAAAGAGAGAGTCGAGGGACTAAGTTATCACTGGTGGGACCAATAGTCATCGTTTGAGAGAAAGAGAGTAAGGGAGGATAATAGGGTTTCCACCACAAGTGGAGAGTGGGGACGATTAATGGGGTGCTTGCATGGTCCGATTGTAGTTGGGGGATTTATTGTAGAAGCAATTATGCTTCAACAGTTAAAAATCATGAGAGAAAGAGAATCTTGATGTAGCAATTCTCAACGAATTTGAATAATGGTCAGCTTTTACTGTAGCGAAAGGACTTGAGTTATTAAAAATTAAGGGGGGTGAACTCCAAAAATGAGGATTGGGATATCTCAAATCTGATAAATTGGATTTGGATCATTAAGGCACCGAACAGGTATTCTTCTTACCATATGGACTCTAAATCCATGTAGTTAGCCCAATACCCAAAACAAATGGGCCCTTAAACTTCCAAATTACCCCACTTAAGTTTCTCCTCCCCCTTAGAAACTCTCAAACCTATTCTGTCTCCTCCTCTCTTTATTCCCCTTCTCTTTCCCCTCTCTCCCCCCTTCTATCTCTCATAGACTGACGGCAATGCCTTCGCATACAACAGTGACACTTGTCATAACCACCGCGTGGATGACCCGACGATGATCACGTTCCTCCCGTCAGCCTTTTTATATGACAATGTAAAGCCTAATCTCTTAAGCTCTAGCCACAAAAGCGTCAAGGTTGAGTTCAACATATCATCAAGCTCGTCATTCATGTCCTTGCCTCGGGTTAACATCTTTAACGGCGAAACATCAACGTGTGGGTTCAAGGACCAGCAATGGTCGAAGTCTCTAGCAGGTGCAGCTCTAATCTATAATGATGATTCAATCGTGATCGTCAATCATGGCCTCACGATGACATTAGTCTAAAAGTGATCGCCGATGATGACAATCATAAAGGTGAGAGAAAGAAATAGAGAGAGGAAAATAGAAAGAGATAGGGTTTCATATTTGAGTATTTCAAAAAGTAAAAATGTAAAATTAATTCTGTGGAGATCAAAATTGCCCTATTATTTACCTATTTATAAGTAAGTTGTCTCTAAAAATAGCCTATTTGGTGCAAATTTTACCATATGTTATTATTTTTTTTTTATTTTTTTTGAGAAAAACTGGTATTCATTGAAGAAGATCGCCTGTTGCCAATAACCCAAAGAAGAACACGACAGGCCTTTTTTGCTAAGAAGTGGGCAACTGAATTACAAAGTCTAGGCACAAAATTAACACTGACAGCTAGCCATGTAATGTCTTCAATAATGGGAACAAAGGGAGTGAGAGAAGATGGTTGAGAGATATCAGGGATAGCACCTTTTGCGTTCGATTCCACCAAAATGGTTCTGAATCCATGGTCAAAAGCAAAAGCGATTCTAGCCCAAATAGCCATTAGCTCAGTAAAATAAGAAGCGAAAAACCAGCAAATTTGGAATGAAAAGCAGCCATAACGATCTTGCGGTGATCCCTAAGAAAACGCCCACCCCACCCCCACCCCTCGATGACTGCTTTAACAGAAGCATTGACATTAAGTTTGAGAGCGTCAGGGGGCGAAGGAATCTAAGAGTCTTGAGTACCGAGGGAGGGGACAGAAGGCTGGGCATGGAGAGCTTGGCATTTAGTGAATTCAGTGAAATACTTTGTAGCATGCACAGCCAAAAGAGGTCCTTTTTCCAGAACCACGATGTAGCCTTTGGTTCTTGTCATTCCAAATGCACCAAAAAAAACACATAGAAGAACCTGCACAGGTCTAAAAAAGTCTTACCACAAGGAATGTCTAAATCAGATGAGACCTTGAAAGCGCCCCAAACCTCATCAATTTTGTCACAAGACCAAAAGGGCGTGGATAACGGTTTCATTATCAGCCCCACAACAGAAGTGGTAGAATGCAAACCTTTTTAGTAAACAAAGCATTAGCTATAGAAATGCTATTATGACAAGCTTTCCATATTAACAGCTTTACCTTAGGAGGAATCTTAAGGTTCCACACCACTCAAAATCCTCGTTCACCCAAGAAGAAAAAGCTTTTCCAGCCAACCTCCTAGCCAATCTATAACCAGATTTGACCAAATAGTTGCCATTTTTGTCATAATGCCACGTAGGTTTATTGGTTGAGGAGTAACACCAATAGGGATTTTGAGAATTTCAAATAATCGACGTCCTAACACCCAGAATTGGGGATGATAAAATCAGCTACTAGAACATCACTAGAGTTAATAGGCTCAGTAGTTATTAGTTTGAACAAATGAGGCCGATGAATCCATGGATCCTAAAAAGCTTAATATTTTCCATCTCTGACACGTGTCCCACGATGTTTTTCCAAGGAAAAGAAGCATTTGGAAAGTATTTCGCTTTAAACACTTTACTCATAAGGGAGTGTGGATGACGGAGAATTCTCCAGCCCTGCTTGGCTACTAAAGCCTGATTGAAGCATGTCAGTTCTTTAAAGGCCAAGCCTCCATCCATCTTATATAGGATGTTTTATAAGGTGATTAGAACGGTTGATTAGAACTATTTTTATTATAACATGTAAGAGCTTTACACTGTAACAATTTTTTTTATTGTTATTGTAGCATGTAAAAGCTTTACACTATTTATAACTGACAAAATAGTTTAGACCATTTTTGCCAAACATCTTTTTAGAGTAGCAAAGATCCCAGATGTGTAACTTACCTATTGAATAAAGCATCAATTTCAAGTTGAACTCCAACACCAAATTGACTTGTAATAACTCGTTTAATAGACCAGTCTAATTATATGTTGACACAAACATCACCCATTTATAAATTATTAAGGTATGTTTGATTCTTAGATTTAAATTAGAGATGTCAAATAGCGCAGCCTAACTCGGCCTATTTAATTTAAGCCCAAGCATGTCTCGTGTCGTACTTGGACCTGCCCATTTATTTATCGTGCCATACTAGGTCCGACCCAGTTAATTTTTATGATGTCAAGTCCAACCCATAACCTATTTAATAATGGGTCATGCTTGTGCTCGTATTGAAGTTCATGCTTTTTTTTTGTTGTTTTTTTAACTCTTAATGTGTCGTTCTTTTGCCTAATATTAAATTTACAAAAAAAAATAAAAACACTAAATCGTAACAAAAGAAAGTACACTAAATCGTAACAAAAGAAAGTGCATTATTGATTAAAAAAATCTTTTTTTGAAGACAACAACATTGTAGAATTGTGGTTTCCATTATTTAGTTTTTTATATGAATCAAAGAAGATAAGTACATATTAACAATTGACAATTTACCAATAACAAAGAATCATTTGATCTTTTTTTAAAATCAAATCTATTAGAAATTTAAAACTTCTTTATAAAAAACTATTTATAAAAATATAAAATATATTGGTAAAAGTAGTTTTAAATTGCATATTTTAATCGTGCTTATAATTAAACTACAATCATGTTTTTAACATGTTCATATTTGTACCGGGTACTTAATATGCTTCATGTCTGAAAATTACATCAAACCTAACTCATTTATTAAACAAGATGGGCTAAACCCATTTAATAATCATGTCGTGTCATGCTCGTTTTTTAACGTGTCATGTTTGTGCCAGCCTACTAGCCCAGCCTGTTTTGACATCTTTAGTTTAAGTCATAGATTGAACCATTTTGGTATACTAGTTTTTCTCATCAAAATTTAAATTTTAGTTTAAACTTTCCATTTAAATATATGAACCAAACGCAGATTTTAGTATTTAGTTGTTTAAGCGTAAAATATTTTTTCATTCAAAGAAAATAAAAAGAAAATGACCTTTTTCACCCAGCTCAAGCCTTACACGTCGCTACTCGGTCTCTGCCTTCTGCCTCTCACACGACACACCTTCTGCCTAAAACGCGCCTCTCTCTCTCCCCACTTTCCTGTCTATATCTCACTCTTTAACTATCTCCATCCATATTTCATTGTCGTCTCGTTCTTCAAGTGTTCAAGTCCTCTAATCTTTCGCTTTCAGGTACTTCACCGCACCACTTTTTTTTTTTTTTTTTGTCGTTTTGATGATTTGATGGCTTCTTTACTTTTTTTTTTTCCCTTTATTCGTCTCAAATTACGAGACATATGTTTGTTACTTGAAGATTGACGATTCTTTTTATTCTTATTACGCTTTGATCCGTGGCTTTTTTTTTTTTTTAACTTGAAAATTGTTTCTTTTTTGTCCCCTGATTAGAAGAAACAGCTGGACTTTTGTTTCTTTAGATTTGTGAATCTAGGGTTCTTTAATCTGTGGGTTCGTTTCTATTTTAGATTGTACGAATTTCGTTAGGGTTTTTTTTTGTTTTTTTATTTTTATTTTTTGTTTTTGCTGATGCAAAACATGTTGGAAATTGAACTTCAAGAAATCGAATCCCAAAATGTTGATGTAGAAATTGAATCCCAATATTAATTAGCCTTTTGATTTGTAGCCTGGATTGCTTAATTCTCATGATCATTATTTATTTATTTTTTCTTTTTTTGATTTGGAGCTTGGTTTGTATACCGTAGCTTGAAAGGGTAGAAATACGGGTAAAGAGATTGATACTTCCTTTTTAATGATTATATGTTAAATGGGTTGACAGGTTAAAATAGGTTGACACGATACTATTATGACCGGTTTAATGAACGGGTTAGCCATGTCGTGTTGTCTCAACCTGCTAATAAACAGCCCGTGTTTGGGTTTTGTAGTTTGACACGAATAATAAATGAGTCATGGATCATGTTCGTCTCAAGACGTCAACTGAGGGGGTCAGCATGACACGAACCCAACACAGCAACATGAATTGCCACCCCTCATGGGGGTGTTTTGAATAATTTTGTGTAACTTAGGTTCTTTACAATATTTGAGTTATGTTTAACTAGAATATTTATTTGGGGTTTTTTTTTTTTTTGGGGTCTCTGTTATGGGCCAGATCGAAATGTATTTTACGATCAAAATTTAAAATGTTTCTTAGACATATAAGAATCTGAATTTCTGGTGTACTGCAGTTAACTTGTTTATTGCTATAATTTCTCGTTTAAAAACTTGAACATTTTCGAAATTACTGTGAGATTTAGGTAGCTTAGGATGTGCCACGGATGTTCAACTTTCTTTACAAAATTTGAGGTATATTTGACTAGAATATTTTAGGTTTTTTTGGTCTCAGTTATGTGCCGTATTGAAATGTATTTAACAGTCAACATTAAAAATGTTTCTTAGGCATTTAAGAATCTGAATTTGTGGTACACTGCAGTTTACTTGTTTATTGCTACAATTTCTCATCTAGAAACTTGAACAGTTTCGAAATTTCTGTAGGGAGTTAGGTAGCACAGGATGTGCTGCGAATTTTTTTGTTGAATTATGGATTTCCATGGTATTTTTGTTGGGTTTTTTTGGGAGTGATGTTGTGAACTTTTAGTTTTGTGTGTGTGTGTGTGTGTGTGTGTTAAGTTTTTTTTTGTTCTGATAGGTTGCTGCCACGATGGTGGGAAGCATGCTGGCATTTACAGATGATGCTGTCCTATCTGCCAATACTGTTTTGAATGCACTCAGAGAGCTTGAGGATGGAGGGGTTGAAAAGTGTGATCCTCTAATAATCACTCAAGTGTCTTTACTAAGTAATTTTCTCCTCCTTTCCGATTTATGGTACAAGTCTTGCTGTTTTCTTTTTCTGGTCGGAAACTTAGATAACAAGGTTATTTTCTATGTTGATTGATCAGGTAGCTTCATTTGATGATCAGATTTACATGCGTATTTGTTTTCTAACAAAAATTAAATCTTATTAACAAAAAGATGCATACATGCATGCATGACACATTAAATCTTATTACATTCATATTTGCATTCTAACAAAAATTAGATCTTATGAACAAAGTGATCAGAAATCTGATTCCCTGCCCCTCCAGATTAAAGCTTGTAGCAGTGTTTGACTGTGAATGGATATGCCAAATTCACAAGGGTTTGTAATTAATTAACCAATAATGCTGATCTACTTACCATGGTAAAATGAAGGTCGCCAAAACTTGGAGTGCTTTTTGTCTTTTGCTGTAATGAAAAGATTGAAACAAAATTCTCTGCGTTCTTGAGTTTTTCTTCCTCAATTCTTTTTTTTTTTTTTTTTTTTGGTGTTAATATCTTTAATTGTGTTTTAACTTTTTATTATTAATCTTTTCTTTTGTTTTTTCAAACTAGAAACTGAATTTTATTAAAATAAGAATCATAATGGACAAAAAACAGAGGAAGAGATTTCCTTACAAGTCATGAGTAAAAGTTAAAAAAAAGGGGCCCAATCCCTAACCACCTCTGAGAATATGGGACTACCAAACTCTTTATCCCTATAAACCTGCGACGAAACCCACAATTTAATTCTACCCAATAAAATAGAACTTTCTTCCTTAATCTCATGGAAAATCCTTTTATTCCTTTCCTGCCAAATACCCCAAAGAGAAGCTAAAATGGCATTTCTCCACAAGATTTTTCCTTTAGCACAGAAAGCGGGGGGAGGGACGGGGGGTGTGTTGTGTTGGGTTTGGGGGTGGTGTGTTGTGGGAGGATCCTTGCAATCCCTGTGAATATTCTTACAAAAATCGACCCCAAATCTGCCGTGAGAAAGGGCAATGGAGGAAAAGATGACTCGCTGTTACTTCATTATTTTGACATAAAGCACACCAACCAGGAGAAAATAAGACAAAGGGGTTCCTGTGCTGCATTAAGTCATGAGTATTCAGTTTGTCAGAGCAAATAACCAACAAAAAAACTTGAACTTTAGTAGGAACCTAGTTTTCCAAATAATATTAAAGAAAGGAAAGGGGTAGAAGAAGGTGGATCAACTAAACAAGAGAAGAATGACTTCACGGTAAATAGAACATTAGAATCTGGCCTCCATAACCTCAAATCAGGTACACCATCCCTGATAAGAACCCTCACCAAAATTGATGTCAACTCCAAAGCTTCATTCAACTCCCTATCCGTCAACCCCCTTGAAAAGCCCAAGCTCGGCCTTACGAGATAAAGTTAGCAATAGGCTGTTCATGGGAAGAAGATAAACGATATAATGCCAGGAATCTCTCCTTCAAGGATGGATCCACACACCAATTATCTTCCCATAATCTTGTCGAATCACCAGATCCCACTTTCCATTGAAGTTGTTTAAAAAAAACCTTTAGCCACTGATTGCACTGATTTCCACGGGCTTCTAAACGTAGTTCTACCCACATCCCCTGAGTCCCAACTATTAGCATTCAGTACGTACATGCCTTTAATTACTTTATACCATAATAGATTCTGCTCCAAAGGAAAATGCTACAGCCATTTAGCCAAAGAGACCTCGTTTCGTTTCCTCAAACTCCCAATACCCAGCCCTCTGAACCTCCTTGGCAAGTAAACCTTATCCCAAATGTTGTCCTGACTTGTTGTTGATGATAGGTTTGCTGTATGTAATAGAATCCAAATGTTGCTGAAATGCTTTTGTCTAGTTTGACACATGTTAACTTTTTTAGCCAAAATAGGTAATGTTGATTTCCGCTTCTTCTTTTAGTGTATTGTACATACACAATGTTATGTATGTCTTTCCTGTTTTTAGTACAGGATGATTAGTAACAAAATTGAGTATTGAACACCTGAACATTTAGTGCAGGGTTGCTAATGGGATAGATGTTTTTCTCACATAAGTTTATTAATGGTTAGTTTAAATTTTAGGTTTGTGAATCAGTTAATTCGAGTGAGGAAAAGATAATAAGAGGGACATTGGACTGTGTTTGTCTGAAAACACGAGTAAAGAGTTAGGGTTTTGAGTTAATTTTTCAACTTTGAACCTGTATGCCCATGCCCTTTTATTGCTCAGTATTTGCAATCCAATTGTGTATATATGATCTTTTTATGTTGTCGGTCTGTACTGATAGCAGGTCGGTTGCCGGTTGAAGATTCCTCCATGGACATTGTTCTTTCTCTCAGTAGATCACTTGAATCTGCCAGTGACCCGTTGTTCAAGGAAATCTCAAGAGTGCTGAAGCCTTGTGGAACAATCCTACTCTACCATTCTTGCTCAGTTACGGTGGATACAAAGAAGGTAATAAATTTGTGCTGCCTATGACTTGATATCTTTCGATGTTGAAAGAAAAAATCACCTGGGTTTTTCTTTTAACAGACAACATCAGCTCTGGAGCTCAAGTTACTATTGGCTGGTTTTCAAGAAGCACAATCACTTCAACCTAAATCAATTTTGGGTTCTGATGTGCAGTCACTTATGGTAAGTTCTCAATGTTTATCTGTGTCAGTGGAACATTTATCATCTCTTTTTTCAATACTATTTTATTGATGACCAGAAGAAAAAGAAACCTAGAATTGGTAATATTAGTTGGTAGCAGCAAGAATTGCCATTTGTCTTCACCAGTTTGGCTAGTTATCAATGTTACTATTAAAGCAGTAAAGTGAAACGTTATTTAGGCATACATTATAAGCACATATTTATGTTAGTCTTCCAACTTTGAATGGAGATTATTTGGATAGAACAACTTCAGAGCAACTATTTTTTCGTGTATATTTTTGACACCATATATATATATATATATATATATATATATAT